>JAIPMN010034523.1:0-12200 GCA_020650975.1 Apostichopus californicus
TCATTATAAAGTCCAAGTCCCTGCACACGCGATCGATACATGCATGAAAGCAAATAAAATATGTCAAAATACGAAAGGATGGGGTAGGTTATGGGAAATTAAAACTATAATCATTATTCATAGTAGGCTATAAATGGCTTCTGCTTATTACAAAGTCACAATGTAATATAGCAATGCATTTTTGGAAATGCATTAGGATTTTTTTGGCAAATTGAATATGCATAATGGCACTCACCAGAATGTTAGAAGCCTTGTGGTAGTAAAGGCGTAGGAGGAGGGGGGGCTGCAGCTCCCAACCAAATTTTTGTGTGAAATATGGGCAATATGCTGAGAATGTTTCGGGCACCTACTGAAAAAAATATAATTTGCTATGTGTTTTTCAATGGTTAAACTGATAATATTATCATCATTATTATTGTTATGACTTTCCCAATAGTTATAACCAATATGGAAGGGTTATAACACGGCAAATGATTGTATGTTATTGGCATGCGATGTAATAACCGTCGCATGCCTATATGATATGCACATTAACATGTTGAATGCGCGCGGAGCGCGCGAAAAATTTTGGTAATATTTTTCGGGCAAGTCGTTACAGCCCCCCCAAATCAAATTGGGCTCCTACGCCTATGGTAGTAAGCATTTAAAACTTTCCGAAATATTTCATTCGACGTGGGTTTCGCTTTGTAAACTCCTTTTTTATTTAGAAATTTTTATATAGAAAAAGGGCACATTTTTTACCTGAGGAAAAGTGGGGGGGCACGTGCCCCCTGTGCCCCCCCGGTTCCGCCGCCCTTGCATACATCATCGAAATTTGTATAGTAAGTAAGTCGTGGAACAGAGTCAAAATGACGAGAAAAATGTCCACTCGCCGACCGAGAAAAGTATAGTCAGACTATCGACATGATATAGTCGAAACAGTGCGTCCCCTCCCCAACCCCTCCAGAAAAAAAAGATATGCCTGTAGTAAAAATCTCCAGATGAAAGTCGGAATTTCGACAAAACAGTCGAAATCATGCAATACGATAGTCGAAATATTCAGGATGCAATTCTATCAATATAAAACCTAGTAATCAATAATAATCAGGCAGTTATTTTTTACGACGCTTAATTTAAGCGACACCGAATGTGAGAGAAGCCTACAAGGGCTTATGGACTACAACTTTCACGTCGGGTGGCTTCCACTTCTTCTTCTCCGGTGATGTGGCCGAGTGGATACAGGCGGTGGCCTTTGAAGCAATGAGACTTAGTAAGCAATGAGGTTTAGCAATCGGGAGGTTCCCTGTCTTTATCTCTCACTCTCTGACTACTATCCTTCGCACACAAACTTCCCCTTCGATATCTAAAACACGCTCTCCTTCCTAACCCTGTCTCGTTTGTCTCTTACCCAAGCTATCCAATAAATTGCTTTAATTATTTCTATTAATTTCCCATGAGATACTGCACTGCGTAATACTAACCAGTCCTTAGTTGTGCTCTGGTCCTATCCCACATACCTCTACAATGACTGCACCACACCCCTATTCTAGCACTATCCCATGATCCTTTGCAATGACTGCACCACACCCCATAGACACCTTTCACTATACCCTAATTCTAAAGCATAATACCAACCACACCACTAAATCTACCCTTTGCAACCCCACTCATTAATGCAGCATATATACATCTATGATCACCATACAGCCATGTTTACCAACTGCATACTATAATATAGTGTATAAACGCGCACAAGAATACCCCACCAACCCCCAACCCTGTCCTTGGAGTGGCCATTATGCCAAACCAGATTCAGAGCAACTAAATCATACATGGATCAATACAATAACATTATGTCCTATAGCACATGAAGATTATGTAAAGATAAAGAAATATTTAACTTGAGTGAAGTAATAACAAGCAAATGTGAGATGAACTGAAAATAGTTACTTAGCATACTGCAAGATGAAAAGGGAAAGGAAAAGGAAAAAAAAACAGGAAACAAAAAGATAGAAGATGAAGGAATCAGCACCTGCTGGTTACACTATGAATAGAATGAAAGGCGCCAAAACTATAATGTATATGTATATGTGATCTTCCCGCAAGCAGGAACTCGCGAAAGAAGCCATGGAGGCTTATAGACTCGCAAGCTGACCGAAGCCAATCTCTCGGCACACATCCATTTTACGTCCATGTCGGGAAGTTGTTATTGAACAACACCCTTGCCAGACGACACACATTGCTGTCGGCGGGGAATCGAACCGGGGATCTCATGACTAGGAGACGCCGGCGTTAACCACTAGGCTATACACTCCGCCTATACACTCCATAATACCAACCCCATTCAAAATTACCATGTATATATACTCAGTGTTGTCATACACCATGTAATAAGAATAAATCGTGCAATAACCATTAAAGGATATAAGTCGATTGCCCTTTTTTGGTGGTTCAGTTTTATCGCAGATATATTACAAATTGTGTCATGTATATTTACTTGCAGTATAGCCATATATTACTAAAGCGATCAAAACGTTTCATGTTGATGATCACAGCAAAAATGAAATGAGTTTTATTAAGTTGACTTCATCTATTGTTTTTTTATTGCATTTTCAGTGAAAACGTACTTGATTCATGGAGACATAATTTTGTGGGGCATGTACACAGTGAAAATGTACCACGTATATTGACTCTCGGTATTGTCAAATACCATGAAATATGAATAATCGTACAAATACAAAAGGTTTATCATTGGTTCTCTGTTACTCTCATACGTACTCATTTGATTCTAGTCAGCTTCAGATAATCGTATTCCTTGATATATTTCAAGATATTATGATCGAAGGGTGTATTACTAGAAGCGCAACATCTAATACACACAGTTAAACTAAACCTCAACGTAGAATATATAGAGGCAATTGAAAGCTACTAACTTAAACAGCATAATGAAGATTAAGATACTACTAGTGCAGCTTTTTCTTTGGAAAATAATGTTCATCATTGGTTTGACAAAAGCCGGAAGTTAGTATTATTTACGTCCATTTGTTGGGAATAATAACAGTTAATAATAATGATTCACTGTGGAATATTCTTAAATTCCCGTCTGTAATGTGTGGCTTATGGCTCATGGATGGCTTATCGTGCACTGCCTTCTATAATTTAATCATGTGTTGTTTCTTTCATTTCGTATTCGCAGGATTGTGTGATTTTGCTTCGAAGTTTCCATGTAAAGGAGATCATTGTTACCCTTTGACTGAAGAAAGTTAGTATAATATTCGAACAATTACGCAAATAGCTTAACAATATTTAATTGTATTTATTTAATAGAATCATTTCACACTTTGCTATGTTGTAGATAAACGAAAATTGATTTCATAAGAAAATGATACTTCATTAAGGTGTTTTCACTTAATCAATCTACCTTTGTCTTTGTCAACATTAATCATCGATTCAGCTTCGATGGTTTTTTTTTTAAAGTTTAGTTTGCTTTAGGAAAGAAATGTATAATTTTTCTATGCATTAGTATCTTATTACATTCATATTTGATCAATATTAACTTTATTTGTTCCTGGGTGTAGATGTAGATGCATGTTTGTACTGTAAACTGTACTTCAAAGGCAAGTATAGAGTTGTTAACGAGTCACATCCTTTGCGGACAGAGTCAGGGCGTTATACAAGTGTTTGTCCTGTCGCAATCGAGTCATTGACTCGAGTCACTTAATTTTACATGTCTGCAATGGGTTATTTTAGTCACGGTTTCCACGGTCTTTATGATTCATAAATGAAATAATTACTTGATATCCTTTAACATTCTCTTGTAATTGACAAAGTATCATTTAAATGGATTAACATCCACATTCTACACAAAATTTATCACTTACAAATGAAACATTATATTGGAAATATATTAGAAATATATTTTACATTTAATTTGTATACCTGTGACATGATCTTGCAATTGCTATCTCGTACCTTTAAGTTACGACAAAACATTGTTCGTTTTGAAGCTTTGTAGTTACGAAATTATTAAAAAATTAAAGGAACAAAAACTTAAAAGAATTCCCTTTTCAGAAGTCCGGTATATATCTTTAGCTGTGTTAACAGTAACATTTCTCTATGTCACGAAGACAAAATCACAATATATACTAACTTCCTCACTGCGAGGTTTGCTGGGTTGATCTAGGACGCGGTAGCTATATAACACACAGAATAACTATTAAATAGCGGTAAAATACATGCCTTTTCGCCTATAGTGCATGGCTGGCGTAAACCTCAGCTTGGCGAATACTACATTTCTACGCAATAAGTAAATGACAATGGACACACCCCTGAGCGTATCTACTTGCTTTTATATAACGGCGTTTCCTACTAGCTATAGCAACATTACTGCAGCATTCCAGTATCCAGTGACCAACTCTATGCAAGGTTCGCAACGTTTTTATTAACTCTATTCACATTAAAACAACGGAGACAGGATTCAGGAAACCATTGCCAATTACATGACTTGGAAGTTTTCAAGCATGATGAGTTATTACATTCATGAACTGTACCATTTAATCATAAGAAAAGAATATAAGAAAGAAAACAATAGTTTGGCACGGTATATAAAATTATATTCCACTGTGTTAGTTTTCATATTATTGTGGAGTCGCATACACTTAAAATATACATAACCAGATCTAAGTTGAATTGAACCTTCTTTTTTTTGTGAGATTTTTTTTTCAATCATGGAGACTTATGCCACTGTAATAAAAAACTACCACTTCGCTTGGCAAGTTGGAGGACATATTCCCTGAGGCCAATCTGTGTTATTTTCTAATGTGTAAAGTAAGTTGGCCTGACGTTTCGATCCTAGCAGGATCTTCTTCAGAGGCTAAATGGTAAGGTTGAACAGTAACAGTAACAGAACTGCTCTGTTTTTTTATTTTTATTTTCTACTGATCTATTGTCTTGAATTAAAATTATTCATCTATGAAATTAAGTCAGTTATGTCGAACGAAAGCAGTTAATAGCTTTGCATATATTACTACATTAACTCTTGTCAATTCTCTTAAATATCAGCAAAGAAATTGAAGGACATCAGCAACACTGCCTTACAAATATCTAGATCAGTTGGTAAAGTACTATGTCAATGAAATCTCCCTTGGGAATATTTTATCATTCTTATGTTGTGTAGAAGTAACTTTAAAGTGTTGATTGAACAAATTTATAGTCAATTTAAATAAAACCGAACGAAGGCGGTAATTGGCTTTCCAAATACTTTGACTCCTGAATGATTATGTTTTCAAACTTAATTTCTGTAATAGGTAAAACACAAACAGAAACTGCGAAGCCCATCAGCACCACTGACTTACACGATACCTCTTCAGCTGGTAAGTTCGATATCTAAATAAGTTCGTTTATTCTGATATATTACATTAAGTTAACAATAATGAAAGTCTGTAATGCCGAACGGAGGCAATAATTGGAATTGCTAAACTTAATACATCTGCTCCACCATGATTATGCTTTTAAGTTTTAATTCTCTAATAGGTACTACACAAACAGGAGCTTCGAAGCCCATCAGCACCAATGACTTACAAACTTCCTCTTCAGCTGGTAAGTTCGATGTCACTATGTTATCAAAATATTTATTTATGAATTCAATGTAATAATACCGACCTGAGTCAATAATTGAGTTTGATGACCTTCTTCCATCATCTTCACCATGGTTCTGTTTCACGTTTAAATCTCATGAAAGGTTTGTTGATTTTCAAACAAAAAGAATTTACAAAACTCAGCGTAGAAGTGTCACAGTTTGGTATCTGACTGAGATCATTGGGATAGTTTGGCTTATGTAAAATGTCATTTTATTCGATATTTGTAGACGACAAACAAAGTAAATCTCAATGAACCTTGAAACGAATATATAGTTCAAGTAACTTCAGAGTGAAATTGAGAGTGACATTATCTACGGACGAGGGGAGGGGCTGGATTCCCTTTTTCAACACTTCCCCTTCCCCACATGGAAAATGACAGGTTTGTGAGAAGCAACTAGCTATTTGATCTAAATTTCACAAATATGTGGGCTCTGTATCTGAAGCGAATCACCGATAACGGTCAAAGCCTCATCAGACGACAGTTTAGAAGCACTGCTCTTAACCAGGGAATATTCGAAATGCATTAGTAAAATATAACAGTTGAATCAAATTGAAAGTGATATAAAGGATGACATTTGATATAAACAACAGTCCACCTTTTTATAACATTCGACATCATTCGTCCTTGACACATTTGTAACGAAATTGTAAATATGTCACTGGAGACATTCTGTTTTGTGTTTTATCTTAGGAATCATATAATACTAGCTAACATTTAGTGAACTTGATTGCGTCCGTATAGGCTCGACACAAGGCACTGGAAATCCAGGTACTACTGAGTTACTAACTGCTACTTCACCTGGTAGTTTACTTCTAGCAATAATATTGTGCGAAACAATCAGTGTTGGCGCTAAATCTGAATTATTTCCTTCCATCCCACTTATGTGCTTAAAGTCCTTTTATCTATTTGGAAACTGAACTGTAACGAATATATAGTAATAATTGGAACCTGATAGAACGAGAAATATGCTCCTTAATATCTCTGGCCAACTTTAAAGTCTCAAATTGTTTACAGATGAATAGGTAAAGGGGTTTTTGGCAAGGGTTGCTAATCATATGAAAATATTTTTGTGCGTCAAGTTTTGTACACAGACTGTCAGGATGTCTACGACGCTGGTCACATACAAAATGGCGTTTACGTTATTCTACCACCTGACTGGCCAGGTTCATCATTCAGTGTTTACTGTAACATGGATAATGGTGGAGGATGGACAGTAAGAAATTTTTACCTCTCTCTCTTTCTTTAATTTCTAAAGTCGCTATGAAAAGCTGGGAAGAATTACACATGCATCGAATTAATGTTGTAATATGGATAACGTGATGATTTTATCATACTGCCATGATGTTATTTTCATACAGCTACATGATCAGTTACCGCAATACATTCTCTCAACTTGTAATTTTTTAGTATTAATTGCTACGCTTTTAATTGAATAATATGATGAATACTGATTTACAAAAGTTAATCAGAACGTTTCATGTGAGTCATATATAGCCTTGTTCTAAAAATCTTGTAAACTGAGGATTTTCTGTCTTATAATAGTTTAAACTTCTCATGTGCAGGTTTTTCAACGTCGTATGGATAACAATACTAGTTTTTACCAAGACTGGATTGCGTACAAAGAAGGGTTTGGTGATAACAGTGGTAATGTTTGGCTTGGAAATGAAAAACTCCATTATCTGACAACAGGGAAAAAGTTCATGCTTCGCATTGATATATACTGCAGACGGACAACCTATATATGCTGAATATACAGAGTTTGCAATAGAATCGGAAACCACAAACTACAGGATGAATCAACTTGGCACCCACAGTGGTAATACAGGTTCGTTACAAGTATTATTAAAAAATGCATTTATTTCTGTTATAACGGTCACATTACTGTATACTTCCGTTTAAGTCCGGTTGCTACTTTTTTTGTCATTTTGAAAATGCGCCCTTTTATACTACTGCCATAACAGTTTCACTGTCGCGGGTATTTTATTTGGCTCTCGTGGTAGATCACTGGAAATTTGAGCTGAGGAAGTTACTTTTCCAAGCTCGTTTCCTTTGATAGGCTTGGTGAATTGATTAAGTAACACACATGCTAATGTTTCAGACTATTAACCTTGAAAGTGGTCAGTGGCGAAAAATGAACGTCAGTCTTTAATACTAAAGGGCGGATTTTCATATGTCTTAAAAATCTGTAAAAAAGATAACATGAATATGTCCATATCAAAGGAGAAGGACCATTGACAGTCCAGTCACCCCTTTTCGTCTACTTAACACAACTTGCAAAAAGTGGCGGGAAATAAAGAAATAGGTGCACTCGTGTGAGGGAAAGCAGGACCTTCTCAACTTTTTGCTGTTGATTGCATTTCAGATGTCCCGTGCGACTGCTTTCAATGTTGAAAATATTAGCTTACAAACAATAATGGAAAATTCAAAGGTGGAAAAACGAAGGCAATATTCAGCAAGTCACATAGGTCACCCGGTGGTATTATCATAACGGTGTAACTATAAACAGCAAAGCTGTAATCAGTTTTGTCTAGTCAATTCACAATTCAATTTGATTTTCATCAAATCCAAGTCAAGTTAAAAGACATGAGTTTACTAAACTCATTGTAAGTCAAGTTGCAAGTCAAATATTGAAGCAACCCGTAAAGTCAGACTATAGGTATATATAGGCCAAACGACACATCAACGGCTAAGGTGCAACAGTGTATTTTGGTGTGAAATAATGCGCATCCGATGAATTAGTGAATATGCAGTGAATATTAGTGAATATCCGATGAATTAGTGAATATCCATCAGTGAATTTGCAGCTGGATTGTTATGAGGCGAGTAAATTTATCAACAGTAATAATCTTGTAAGTGGACTGGACTGCAGTAACTGAAATACTATACTACCAATAACATATATAAAACTATGGCATATATGACAGTGAAATGATGAGATAAGGCAATTTAATATTCAGAAAACCTCGACTTAATGCAACTACTAAGTCGTATCTAGCCTGCGCACAAGGTTGCAACCATCTTTCTATGGGTGGCCTACTTGTATCGTCGTGAGGGACAGGTCTTAGTGGCAGGGAAAGTTGAAAAACCTCGGTAAATGGACGGTGCTCAGTTGTTGACTTAGCTATAGTTTGTATGCTTCGCCCCCCCCCAAAATGATAAACGGTCTTCAACTGTTCAGGTTTTACTGTACATTTAGAATACATGTATATGTACAGTACTATAGGAATTGTTTTTCATAATATTCTCTCTGTCGGTGGGGAGAAAGGGAAATGCCTCTTGATCAATTAGCCTCCTCCCCCCCCCCCCCATGTCAGCTTGTGTTCCAGCAAGCAGTCATTTAACCAATTTTTCATTCCATCATTTATAACAATCAACGCGGTGTTGCAAAAACTCAGCAACTAGATTTCTCACTCCACATTATTAACATAAAGATTAAACCGTCTGCATACTTCCAAAAAGAATATGTAACAAAGTAACTGTTGGCATTTATGCTTAAATTAATAATGTAATCATTTGAATCGGTCGTGTAACAAACTACCAGTGGCGGCGGAAGCCAATAATTTTAGGGGGGGACGGATATCGAAGTCACTATCTAAGCGTAGCGCCACCATCGGTTGGCGCGGAGCGTACTAAAAAAATTTGGGTAAAATAGACCCCTCAGATCGCAGGAAATCGCTATTTCCGACCCCTAATAGTGTATTCGTGCACTAAATATTTTGATGTCTTAGGGTCTAAAAATTTACAGATTTAATAAAATATTAGCTTGAGTACAAATATATTTATGATCGTTTTTCAGCCATTCAGTGTAGATTACACTTAGCGGCGAACACTTCGCAAAATAGTGTTGATTCTCTGCTGAACAGCTAACATACATAGCAGTGATTATTGACTGAGTCATTTTGCTGTCACTTAAATTGGCATTTGCGTTTAGTCCAGTCGCAGTCTCACTATCCATCTAGAAGTCAGGAAACTAGCACTACAGCCACTACTTGTAGGGGGGACGGATATCGAAGTCACTATCTAAGCGTAGCGCCACCATCGGTTGGCGCGAAGCGTACTAAAAAAAATGGGTAAAATAGACCCCTCAGATCGCAGGAAATCGCTATTTCCGACCCTAATAGTGTATTCGTGAACTAAATAGTTTGATGTCTTAGGGTCTAAAAATTTACAGATTTAATAAAATATTAGCTTGCGTACAAATATATTTATGATCCTTTTTCAGCCATGCAGTGTAGATTACACTTAGCGGCGAACACTTCGCAAACTAGTGTTGATTCTCTGCTGAACAGTTAACATACATATCAGTGATTATTGACTGAGTCATTTGGCTGTCACTTAAATTGGCATTTGCGTTTAGTCCAGTCGCACTATTCATCTAGAAGTCAGGAAACTAGCAATACAGCCACTACTTGTATTTTCCAAATATACTGACTCGTGTTTCCTTCTTTTTGACGAAGTTTGTGATCTATTTTCCGATATTTCCTCACATCGCGTTGATGGTTCGACGTGTTTGGTTTTAATTTTGATTTGGTTTGATTTTTTAGGGGGGACGTCCCCCCCACTCAAAAATAAGGGGGGGACGTGTCCCCCCGACCCCCCCCCCGCTTCCGCCGCCTATGCAAACTACATGTGTCTTCCTTTGGGAGTACAACGTAATAGTTCTAAAATAATCAACTGAATGTTTGTTTCAACTGAGGGCAGTATTTCACTCATGTTTGTATCAACAAAATGGTATCGTCTACTCTAGTATATAGTAATTTGAAGAAGCCAAATCAAATAATGTAAGCCACAATTAATTTATCGCCAAGTCATGTCAAATAATCTGACACAATTCAAGACGGCAATAGGTGTGCATAACATTTATTATATATTTTTGACAAAATTGACACACAGTGACATTTCTGATCTGATGTGGTATTTGATATGTTACATTGCATTCATCATGCACACAAAGGAGACCTCTGTCAGCAGTAGTATGGACTATACCATTTTTGGTTGACACCGTTCTTCTATTGTTGATTCAATTATTCACTTTCATTATCCAGATAATGCTCTCTCCCGCAATAAAGGGAAGTATTTCAGCACTCACGACAACGATAACGATGGCTGTACTGCCTTCAACTGCGCTGACAGGCACAGGAGTGGATGGTGGCACACCGATGCATGGTGTTTCATCTGCTGGCCTCGAGTCTGCTCAGGTTTCGAATCGGGTAGCTGCTATTTTTCTTGTACGGGTGAAAACTTGAATGGAGATTACAACGGCACAAGTGGAGAAAATATTTTCTCAATTGACGATGTTTACTGTAATATCAGTTTTGTGGAGATGAAAATTCGACCAACCACATAAGGAAAAACGTTCTTTGACGCACAACGACTTCACAGCAGAAGCAAAGTTTGCTCTTTTCTCAATGTTCGATTTTTGCCACAAAACTTAGAGACGCTAACGATAATTCCCTTAAGAGCTGCGAAACATTGAGAGAAACCAATCTCCATAAGTCGTATCCATGTTGGAGGGGCGGGGATGGGGTGGGAGCTTATATATCCTTAAAGTTTGTCACGGTGTTAATGATCGCATGTGTCACCAGCTGACCAGAAGGTGAAATCTTATAAAAAGTGTTTTGATTTCTCCAGTCACACTTTCAAGGTGATCGTAAATAGTGTTGTTAATAATAATAAAAACAGACAGACACAACCATACACAGACACTCTGACAGTTTTTAACCCTCTCCTAGGTATAGATTTGCGGTCACCCATTCATGGGAGAGCCCTCTATAGAATCGCTGCTTAGGGTCATGCATAACTTTTTACTTATATGACCAATCGACTAAAACGCCTCATCATCCATATAGGAGCGATAAGATAAACATGCGAACAAGAAGAATGGTCCAAAATTTGAACGATTGTTGCTGTACATATTTTGCTAAATATTGGCAACAACAAACTAAAAGTATACACGGTAGGAGCCGACAAGGTTGGCAGATCCATCCATCCACCCACCCACCAATCCATTCATCCATCCACCCATCCACCCATCCATCCATCCATCCACCCATCCATCCATCCACCCAACCACCCATCCATCCATCCATCCACCCTCCCATCCATCCATCCAGCCACACATCCACCCACCCACCATCCATTCATCCATCCATCCATCCACCCACCCATCCAACCACCCATCCATCCATCCATCCATCCATCCACCCACCCATCCATCTATCCACCCACCCATCCATCCAACCACCCATCCATCCACCCACCCATCCATCTATCCAGCCACCCATCCATCCATCTATCCAGCCATCCATCCAACCACCCATCCATCCACCCACTCATCCATCCATCTATCTATCCAGCCACCCATCCATCCATCCAACCGCCCATCCATCCACCCACCCATCCATCCATCAATCCATCCATCCAGCCACCCATCCATCCATCCAACCATCCATCCACCCACCCACCCATCCATCCATCCATCCATCCAGTCACCCATCCATCCAACTACCCATCCATCCACCCACCCACCCATCCATCCATCCACCCACCCAACCATCCATCCATCCACCCACCCACCCATC
>JAIPMN010034531.1:0-29170 GCA_020650975.1 Apostichopus californicus
GCATTACATCAGTGAAAATAACTAAAAATATAAATCAGCATCACATCCTTTGCACTTGGCCGACCCAAAAATTTATGAATTTGTTTGCCCACAGTGCAGAGGTGAACCTTCAATGTGTGTAAAAATTACCCACATGTCCGACACTACAAATTATAACAGGTCATTCCAAATAGTACATATAGCAACTCCCTTGGCGTTCTCCAATAACATAAACATCTAGGACTATACAGCATTCCACAGTCATTCTACTATAATTGAGGTGAAACAGTACCTTTCACTGCCTGAGCCCCCCCCCCCTCCGCACATAATGGTACAACCCTTAATCAGACGGAATCAGAAGTTGGAGAAAAATAGAGGGCGCCTGACATTAATTGCTTGGCTGGATTCATTGTATAGCCCCTTTAACAAATTTCAAGTCTCCTGTTATATTGCATATTTACAAATGTATTCCTGACAAGAACATTTTGGGGGGAACAATATTCAAGCTGGGTGACAAAAGTGGTTGAAGTGATTACATAAAATATTATATCCAGCATAGTGTTATTAAGGGTAGGCATTGGTACTGCTAATAAAACAATCTGGACGATTGTTGCACTATACCTTCATCATGGCTTTAATTGCAATGTGGATGAGCATAATGACCGTGTAAATTTTAACTTCAGTATTTAACAAGACGACGTTTGGTTGAAAAGTCAAAGCCAATGATAAAACGTTGCATGCTTCTTTGCACAATTTGCATCAACTTTATCTTGGACCCTTTAATGAGATTCTATACTTGACACTAGATCCCTTTGTGGCATCAGCCTGTTAATATCCAGGAGAATGCAAATTGTAAAAATCCAGCTAAGTTTGTATCAACATTGAAACGTTCTTTTAGAGTTTTACTGGATATTGTTACGGTAGCATAAAGTTACTTGAGGCATTTATGTTGACATGCAATATAAGAAGTGCTGACAAATATTATCCTTACAATATTTTCGTTAGGAGCTTGTTAAATGTTCTTTTTAGTAATTAATACAATATAGATTTTACACAAGCCAATATAACTCATTGCTTGTTACAACGTCCTTGATTTCAGCTGATATTGTACCCAGTGATGAGTTGATCTCATTAACTGTCAATGCTGGTGATACAGGTGTAAGCATTGGTATGAAGATCACTGGATCGAAGAATGTTGCAGGCTTCAGATGGTTGAAGGATAATGTAAGAAACGATGCTATTAATGGAGACGATAATTGGGTTATCAGTGGACAAGTAGAGGTAGATGATGCTGGTGTCTATGAGTGTCATATCAACGGTGAGAGGAGTGATGCAAAACAAGGTCTAAAACTGTTGATAGTAAGAGGTTAGTAAAGTTGTATTCCAGATATGGAATAATTAATAACTACTTAATAAGAATATGTTTGTTTCAAAGACATTGTTAATCATATTTTGTATTAAAGCTCAACACGATTGTGGTTCATGACACCATAGCAATTTCTTGCCGATGAAGTATGATAGTCTATACGGTAATTTGAATATCCCAAGTCATTGCCTTGTGCCTAGCTTAATGATTGTTTCTATTGTGAACTATTTATACCAGATAAATCCTTCCTTTCCCCATTATGCAGATAACAGGTGGTGATGCTAGCAACAAGCAACAAGTTCTTCAAAGCTATACTATCCTTGTATAACATTACATGTTATATATTGCTGTATCCTTCATATGTGGTAGATATGGAATGTTTACATAAACTGTTCATCCTCACTTCATCACAATTGTAAGGAAGCACATCATGGACATGCACATCGACACCTTATTACACACACTGACAAACTGTAACAATTTGAAAAGGAGAGTTTTACACACTTGCTACCATCTTGCCAAAATGTCGAAACAAAAAAATTGTGTTTTACGATCATGTACTAAATTACAATAGAGTTACAATTCTGCAAAGTGTAATTTTTAATGTATGGTTCTTACTTGACAAAATGTCAAAAGTCTGAAAATTAACATAATTACAGTTTTGATGAGATAATGTTTATATATGTGCAAACCTGTAACAATCTGGATTACTATTTTTAATTACTATTTTGAAAAGATTTTCTAAGTGTATAAGACGACAATAATCTGAAAATTGCAGTTTTGCGGAGATGCGTTAAGTGGGTAAGATTGTACAAGTATGTAAATTACCGTTTGGTACACTTGCCAACATCTTGACAACCATCCACAAATCCGAAACTTGTTGTAGACTCACTACTTCTTGTCAAAATGTCCACCAAATGTATTTTGCCATCCACAGATATTTTTCACTTCAATTGCCATGATGACATTGACTAACTTTGCCGTGGCCATGCATCTATTAAATGTCACCACATTTGGATAAAATTGTACTTCCACATTATTTGGATGTGGTTGTTACTTCCAGATGCAGAAACTGCCAGCACTTTTATTAAACTACTATTTTAATGGATTACCTTAAACTGGTATTTAATTTAAAATAAAGCATCTGCGTATATCTAAAGATTTTTGCTTTAAAGCAAAGGTTTTTATTCAAGTACTAATCGAAATAATTATGTATTCCTGTTATCTGAGATGGATTACTGTACCTCCGATTTGAGTTATGTTTTAAGGAACATCCTTCACCAAAGGTAAATTGGTTACAATCGAGAAAGATGTGACAGGTTAATGCTGCAATTACAGAAATTACTTTTATATAGACTACTTGGTATTAGTTTAATTTCTTAATGAATATCAGACAGATCTTTCTTTCATCTATAGTTTTTCTAGAAAAATTTGCTTTCATCAATATAGTTTTTTTTGTTAAACAAGCATCGCAAGTTAACAAGTAGCAATTGTTTCAATGTTACTTATAAAAAAAGGCAATTAGCGCCTGTATTTTTGATTGTTTTTTTTCAAATGCATACTTTTGTCACTGTGCTATGTGAGAGATCACGCTTGGATAAGCCAGGCCCACGGAACTAGATCAGAGATCGTCTGAATATAAGACGTAGGTGCAGTAAAGAATATGAAAATAGACAATGGCTGGTACATTGTAATCCAAAATGTGAAATGCAATTCTATAAAGTTCTTGGTTAAGTGTTTCACTAACAAATCTTGGATTTGATGAGTGACATTACACATTCAGCATAGTGACGATGCAGCTTATGTACATTTTACTAAATAGTAAGATAATTTACTATTATATCAGCTGCATAATCATAACTTTCATGTTTGCATGATCTTTCGTAACATCAGCTTGTCCAGCTTATCGATGGGGCCCAGATGATTGTGATGGTATATGTGATAACTGCTATAACGGAGGCATTTGTGATGAGAACAGTGGAAAATGCATTTGTGCCCCTGGATTCAAAGGAACAACTTGTGAAGAAGGTAACAGTTCTCTCCATGTTTCACTGCTGGGAAATATATATCTGCATGTATTCATGACAGAGAAGCATTCTGAATAGAGTGACTTTTAAAATCATAAATGTATATAACATTTGTTCAAGTTAACTGGTAATCCACTCCACTTTTGATTTTTTTTTTTAAATGACGTTACTAAAGGGAATCAAGCAATGGCTCAAGTCTACTGTTTCAAAAGCTTTTAGACCTTAAATCTTGCACGTAAAGGCCTTATGCCGATCGTGCCTTTTCTGTCGCTGCGCTTTGGAACGAACTTCCATTGTACGTTCCTGACTCTACCTCCCTCTCTATTTCAACTTAAAACATTTTTGTTTGATTCCTAGTTTCTTTTTATCCTTAGTTTCCCTAGACTTTTTCCTACTTTGTAAAGTGCTTTGATTTGTTGTATTAAGCGCAATATAAATATGATTTGTTGTTATTAAAGGTATGCTGTTGGTAATTTCAAAACGTTTGCTACCATATCTGCAGATTAGAAGAGGGTTCTGATATGGTGATGTTTTAGGCCTGATATGTTCAGAAATTAAAAAACCCAAGTGTATGCCCTTGACAAATTTAATTGTGTGATTTGAATGGACTCACTTAAAACTTCTAATTTAGACAGTTATAGCCTTGTTAGCCATTGCATGCTGTTTGTGCTTTGTCTTCAATCCAGATTATATACTTGGATACTTTCAGGTAGTATTAATTTACCTAGAGTATCAAGAATGGTTTATTCATATCCTATGTTGTAGGCAAAACCTTATAACTTTTATTATTTCAAGTTCAACAACATTCACAAACTTATCTCACATATGTAAAAATTACAACATAAACCTATATCCTTGATTGTACCGTAACCTGTTGATGATTCTGAGATAATTGTGTCAGCAAAATCAGCATTACTCATTCAATTAAGTTTCCTTGAAATGTAATTTACACCAAATATCAATTAAATTCAGTCATTCATAGCCAACATATTTGTGATTAGGCCGCATATAATGGTTTTCATGATCATCATACATGGATATTGTCAGTGAAGTACATGAAAGGGTACATGTACCATATTTGTTATTTTTAAATAATTTCCTAATGTGTTGATGACACAATTTTACTAGCCCCGTTATATGACTTTGTTGAATGCGCTTGAAGTATTTATTACTTTTGACAATAAACCTTTGCACTCATTATTCCTGTTCCTTTGCTTTTAAGCAATGTATTGTTCTGCACTTGACTATAAACATGCAGCTTCTGTATTGACTGATAACTAATGAAGTTGTATGCCCTTTTGGAAACAGCACCGAGTTTGATATGTTTCTCACGTGACCAGGGCGGCATTTTATTAATTGATTTATATTTTTCTGTTAGATTGTGGAGGTAACAGATATGGAGACACATGTGAAAGGAGATGTTCTAGCAGTGGCGGTGCTGACAAATGCAAACAATTCCTCTTCTGCCTCGCCCACCCATATGGCTGTAGCTGTAATACAGGATGGAAGGGGTTGGACTGCTTTACCGGTAGAGCTGTACTTTAATATTTTTTCCTCTTCCATCATGTTTTTGTAAGGGTTTTATCATTCCTACCATATCGTGTAATTTAGGATTGTATGGCTTTTGCAATTTAAATTTTGGTCGGATAATGGCTTAACAAGATGGCTTTGCATGTCATATGAACAAGACATTGCAGGACAACCTACTGCACATTGCACTGCAAGACACACTGCAAGACACATGTGAAAGGAGATGTTCTAGCAGTGGCGGTGCTGGCAGTTGCAGTGGATTCCTCTTCTGCCTTGTCCATCCATATGGCTGTATCTGTAATACAGGATGGAAGGGGTTGGACTGCCTTACTGGTAGAACTTTACTTACATTTTTGAATATGTTTTCCTATACATGTTGTTTTTGTAAAGGTTTTATCATTCCTACTTTATAGTGTAATTTAGGAATGTATGGGTTTTGGAATTTCAATTATAGTTGGAGACTAGATTCAACCCAAAAATCAATTTACCAGATTTTGGAAATTTACATAATCCAACAGTTTCCTTTATGTAAAGATTTGTGGGGTGGAGGTGGGGGAGGTGCGGGTGGGATGTAATTGGAAAATTGTCCATACTCCTTCCTTCCTAATCATGTTATTCAGTAAGTGAAGTGTAACATAGTGATTTTCTTTTAATTGACTTTGTGCAGAATAACTATCGTTAGAACCCTACTACTCATAAGGCTACAATGTAAATATGTTGTTAATAGTTGACAAATATAGTATGGCATTCTCTAAGCCATTTGTCCTATGAACAAGACATTTCAGGACAACTTACACTGTAAGAGGCCACTGCAGAGAACCACAGCTAGACATTTTTATTAAAAAAACAAAAACAAATGTCATTAATTGCTAAACTTCCATGTCAAGGCTTCTTCCAGAGTTATATTATATCAAATAGGAAAAAAGGTGTAATATGGTACCCCTTAAAACTTACATTAAAGAAAAAGAAAACAATTGCAAAGGTTTAAATGAAAGGCAACATTTCTAACTCCAGCAAGTTACATGTTCATATTAAAACACTGAAAACTTATTTGAATAGGTATAATCCTCCTGAGAAAATCATGATTAAGTTTTCTTCTCTAAACATATTTTGAAATAATATATATATATATACTAAAATGTTGAAGGAGAAAGAATTACTAAACTTGCTTAAACTATTTCTATTAGATTTATGTTGACCAATTTTGAATAAAATGAAATTGCATTAATAAATTATAATTAAACTAATAACTGGTTTCTCTTTACTAACTCAGTAAACAAAGAGAGAAAAGATATGGTCATTATTTATCCCAAATTGTAATGGTCATTGTAGTATTCTGAAGACTGATTTGTAAGGATTTTAAGTTAAGGACTGTTTATTGTGTCAACATCAAAGTTACCCTTCTAAGTCTCTGGAAGTACAGTTGGTTCTGTGACACAGACTAAAAGCAAGCATGCAAGCAAGCAGTGGCTTACGCATTGATCAGGTTTAGTTGGAACTTCAAAACAGCTTTGGTTTTTTAACAAATTTATAGTGGATACTATAGCTTGCCAAAGTACAATGTGTGATTTTTGGTTAACTATTTCTATTAGAAGATAATTTAGTAAATTACTTGACTCCATTGTGAGTGACATCCGGTGTTTTCTGTTCTGGCATTTTTTTTCTGTTAATAGAATTGACACTGATACCAGACCAACAGTCTGGTTATGTCAATCAAGTGTGTCAGATAGTTGTTATAACTTTTATGTTATATTAACTTGTGGAGTATGCTAGTGTGAAAAAAACGTCATTCTGCATGTTACTTTTTGCAAGCTAAAGTAGGAATTTGTCAATAAAAGTGCTTTGAACTGTTACATGAAAGTATTCAATAGAAAAAATTTCCCATCAGTTCCAACTTCATTTAAATAAGCAAGTTCTTTACTTTGCCATCAGCATGTGATTCAGGAACCTATGGAGGCAGCTGCCTACAGACCTGTCACTGTCAGTCCGGTCAGTGTGACAGATATACAGGAGTCTGTACAGGATCACCATCAGACTGTGAAAGTGGATGGACAGGGACTAATTGTCAGGGTAAGTACTGTTACTTGATGGATATAGATCCAATTTAACATTTGATACATTATTAGTGGAAAATGACTTGCTCTGATCTGAGACCTACTCAACTGTGATACGTTGCAGCCTCATTTACATAACAAAACAGGTGAATCATTTGTACAATGAGGATGTGTTGCAGGATCCCATTGAACAGCTTCCTATACAGAGCTGTTAGGGATCCATTTGTTCAATGCAATAAATATATAGAAACTCAATATGTATAGAATGGACTGGGAGTAAATATCTGATCATATATCTTAAATCCTGTACATTATAAAAGTACTGTGCATTAATTGTTTAAAACCCTAATGGTTAATGACCTCTCCCCCTCCCCCACCTCCCGCACCTCCCAGTACAGTCAAAACATAGTCACAAAATCAAACTTTTAGACTTTTTTATTGCCACTGTAAGAAAATTTGTACTCACTGGGACATTTGATATCCAAAAAAATGCACTGGATTATACATCAAGTTTAGGACGGCATCTGAGACTGGTCAGGTTTCATGAATATTATATAGTTGTTAAAGGTTTTCAACTTTCAGCTATACATTTATAAAAAAAATATTACTTTTTTGGAGAATTAATGCACCAAAAAAAGAATTTACATCTTTTGACCAGTTTTCTCAGAGAGATAATTGTCATCATATCACTAAATGGTAAGTGCATCTCTTCATGATGTTTTCCACCATCTCATGACAAGTTTGTCAGTTGGAGGGGGGGGGGGTGAAAGATGGTTCATTGAGTTTTATCTCAATGTCTCCTGTTTTTCCAAATAACTTTATTTTGATGTTACTACATATGTTGGAAGATGTTATGCAGTTGCAATGATAGTACTTTCCTTCTCTTGTTTGTGAAGGTTTAAATGTTTTTGCCAGTAAGTCAAATTTCAATTTTCAAATTTCAAAAGACTAGCTTCAGTGGACTGTATGTCAAGATCTTCTTTGTGATGTACATTCCAACTGTGTCATTTTGATGATACCTTAAGTCTACTATGAAATTTTCTTTGTATGGAGTGCTTGAGGACTTTTCTTAAAAACAAATCAAACTTTGACTGAAACAAATGACAATGGAATCCACACAGTTTGATAAGAAATGTATTTCATATTGAATAAATATATCTTAAATATGTGTTGATTGTGTTTTAACTTTGCATGTTTCTATTAATATTTAGTCCTCCTATCAAGAACACAACATCAAACATAAAGCCTAAGTTTCTGAACAGAATGCAGATTTGGTCTAAGAATAGTAGCTTAGCTTATTAAAGAATACCACATTTGGAGAAAAATAAAGAAGATTAAGAGTATAATGAAACGAACAAACTACTATAAACTGACATAAATTGGCTTTCAAAGACATTAAGATTTGTAGATCTGTACAGTTTTTATTACCTATAGACATGAAAGTTTATGTAGAGATGCATGAAGGTAAAATTGTTTGGTCTCAATAAGAATTTACACAACTAACCGTAACAGAAAAGCAATTCTTCAAACTTCAAACGCATTTTGAAAACATTTGTTTTTATCCCTGTAGTTCCTGAAGTTTGTACTACTGACTATTATGGATCTACCTGCACTGGTAAATGTCACTGCGTGGGGAATGTTGCATGTGATAAGATAACGGGAGAATGTCCAAACCAAAGTTGTGGTCCAGGCTATGAAGTTCACATGGAACAAGTGAATTGTGAAGGTATGGCTTGAGTCTGGACTGGAAATTGTGTGAACTAGATTTCACATGGAAAACCAACATAAAATAATAACTTTGTTCTAAAACAATTTAATTTTCTCTTAATCTAATTTAGAAATTACAAATCCTGGAAAGAAATTTATAGCCACAACCACAGTGTGGCATATATTACTTTAAGAAGAATGGTGTAAGCATGGACATGTGTTTGTTTCCCTTAGAGTGGCACAGTCAAATAAATTTATATGCAGTTTCCAGTAGTCTCCTTCAAGCTGTGGCTAAATTTTGCAGCCACAGTAGTCTTGATCAGAGCTGAACTGTCACTTTTAAAATATCAAAAGTAATCAGGATGTCTGCTGCTAATTCCAAGAAGTGACTAAACGTGTTATCTTGGCGATAATTAAATATTAAATTGAGAAGTGAAGGTGAGAATAAATTATCATCAGTTAGAAATTGAGGGCAAAATATCTTTGCCTTTCTCATTTTTGTAATGTTAAAAGAAAGATATTACATTAAATCAGGGCATAATATACAAAGATATTACAATAACTAGCAGTATAGTGAATGACATGGAGAGCATTTTGATTCACAGAATGCCTAGGGCCACGCTTTGGGGAAGGCTGTGCAGATGATTGTCACTGTTCAGAAAGTTACTGCAACAAAGTAACAGGAAGTTGCTCTGGAGGTTGCAACCCTGAATGGGTGGAATTATTTTCACCCAACTTATGCCAGACAGGTAAGAAACGTTCTGTCATGATTGCATCAGGGGATTGTACCACCTGGTAATATGAAATGACATTTAAAGAAAACTTAGAAAAATTGTTAGTCATGAAAGAGAATTAAGCATGTTGACATTATTCATTGCTATATACGATGTGGGGAGTCTGTACCTACTCCAGTTCTTGTCTGAACCGTGATCATTGTAATGATGAAGTTTGTTACCCCCAATGAAGTAGAGAACTTGGTTGCAGGAAATGCCTTTATCAATTGAACCTATAAGGTATTTGTCAGTGACTGCGTTAATTAATGATATCTGATTCTTTAGCCGTCGATCAGTTTGTATCTCTGCAGCTGCCTACATCAGAGGATCTATGATGAATCACTGTTACCGGCAATTTAGACAATTTGAGTTAATAAAAAAAATGCATGTGTTAATATAATGTCTGTAATAAACTGCAGCATGACATTGTTCAACAATTTTTCCATTTTAGTTTGTTTCTTTATTCTGTCATACTGTTTGATGTCATTAAGTTTATGCCAATTAAGTATTGAGTCAAGCAAACAGCTCATTTGTCCATGAACACCTATACTACTAAAGGTGTGCTAATTGTAACTTGGGGGAAGGTAATATGCTTAAGTTTTGATTTTCAATTATTCAGTGTAGGCAATCATTATTTGATGTTGTAAATTCAGTAAATGGTGTCCAGGGAATTTCACTATTGAATCTCAGTACATTCTTATAAAAGTCTTATCTTTGCAATTTCAGTTCTTTCTCATGAAAATATTGTGTTTGCAATATCAGTTCATTCTCAGCAAACTATTACCATTCTGGTTAACATTTAATGGTCCTAGCACAGTATGATCTTATACTGTATCTTATAAAGACCACTAGAGTGTTTCTCATTCTTTCATCATTTAAGGTCTAATAGATGCCGCATATACTCGTAAGAATCCTGGAGTAACAGTTCCTGTGACTTGCACAGCTGCTAAGGGTCCAAGTCCTTCAGACATTATTAACTTAAATTTTGTTCTGTCAAGACATCATGAGAATTTAGATGACAATGGTATTTCTACTGGAGAGATTACTGGTGATGCAACAATAAGAACTGTTGCATTCATGGTAGATAATGTAATAGATGGAAAGATACTTTACTGTCAGCTGAGGAAAGATGACAACAAATATGCAGTATATAACATAAATATAGATGTATTTGGTGAGTAGCATAATTACATGTGTTACCCTTGTACTTTAGGGGTCAACCGTGGTCTCTTTTAAATTGCTAAGTATTAAGCCGGAAGGTGGCAAAGTCAATTTTTGCGTATGTTTGAAACACAGTTTGCAACTTGTAACAGTGAAGTTAGTGAACTATCCAAAACTATTGAAAGATAACCTATAAAAGGAGGATGTTAAATATAAATTACACTAACCATGATATGACAATGTCTTTAGTTCTACAGAAGAAAGTTTGAAGTTTAAAGTAATGTAACACATACTTTCATGCTACCACACTATTGGAGATTTGATTTCTTATTACTCTTTTGAAATTGGTGTATCAATGAATTTCATGCTTCTTTTTAACATTACAATTAATACAATGTACCAATAGGTAAACTGAGTTTAATGTTTTCTTCTTTCCTTTGTTTTACTTAAACTTCAATCTGAAGACTATGTAAGGAAACATAAGCACCAATATAATGTTGTTTGATTTTATTATGTGATATATTGGTCCATGTACTTTGATGAGTATGAGTATTATATTGTTTTTTATATAGATGAATGTTAGTGAAGTCAACATGTGTCAGAATCAAACCTTTGAAATACGATATCTCCAGATTCAATGTTTATATAACTTCAGCCTGTATAAATGGCTCCTTGCACATTGGCAAATATCAAAAGTTATATTATGTCAACATAGTTCAGACTAAATGTTTGCCCATGTTTAAATGGTTGCTTTTTGCTTTTAGTGTAGAATTTACTACACAATAATGATAAACATGTTGAAACTGCTTTATTAACTGAATAAAAGTAGAATAAAGTGGAACTTGAGGATTTTTGTGATGATCATGGAGCTCACAGTCAAGTTGTATTCTAGCAGTCTTCATTGCTTGCAATTCTTGCAATATCCTTTAAGAAAATATTGCAACTGATTGCAATCTATGACTAGCTATTAATTACACTTAATTGTACACACCTTCATATAACTTTAAATGATATATCCCTAAAGGTAGCAACAACATTACCAAATGCAGTATTTAGGTTATATATATGTACATAAGTTGTATTATCACCAGATTTCGAATAGGCCTACTATACAGCTGACTTCAGAACTACAATCCATGTCCAACTGTAGACATTGAAGAGAAAATTACTCATTCTCTAATGGTTTTATAGTGTTCATTGTATAAAGCAATAAACCATGTTCACGTCTGATGAAACATTATCTGTTTTTTCTTTACTACTTTCCCATTTGGGCCTCTAGATCTGCCTGTACTGCAATCTGCTCCAAAGAAAGGTTCTATAACTAATTCAACAGTCACCATCAGCTGGTCAGCCTGGGATGAAGAAAATGAAGATGGGGACCCCCCTGTCATCGGGTATAAACCTTACTACAAGCTGGCATCAGGACTGACTTGGTCTATCCAGGATACGTCTACCCCTTTCAAGGCCTTGAATTTCACATTTACGGCCCTCACACCAGAGGAAAGGTACTCATTCAGTGTAGCAGCAGTAAGGGAAGGAGATATGGGAGAAGGTCCAAAGAGTCCAATGCTGAATGCTAATACCATTTGTACAGGTATTTTGTAGTATATTACATCACAGTGCATAGGCTTATAGTTATTTGTTACATCAATTTGTTGCTTGTGACATATCAAAGTTAGTGCATGTGATACTAAATGCATTTCTTGTCAGTGTTAAATCTTGTTGATTCTTTCCTACCCTTCTAGATTTTATTTTGCAATATGATTGAAAAGGACGTTTTAATAGTTTCACAGCACTCCTCCATGAATTTCTCACAGTGGTTTGTGAGAAAACAAATAATGAGAGCGCTGCGACAATATAGTTATAAGTTAGTGACTTCATGATTTAATGGGAGGTATGCTTGCTGATCGGAAAAACTACTCTGCACTCACTATTAACTACTACATGTTGGTATCAACTACTCCAAGTCTACTGGAAATCTACAGAATGAGTATACAGTGTAACCAACTACATATTGCTACTGTATGGACTTATGGAAAATCTACTGCTGACTTCCAAGAAATAAAATATACAAGTTATATAACTTAGGTATGGGCCAGACAGGAAGTTACTGTGTCCTCTCATTTGCACTCTCTCATACGAAACAGAGGCAGGGTTACTGATAAACAACACTGTGACATCATGGATGTCATCATACTCAAGGTTAATTTCTCGGCAGTGATCTCTGCAGATAGATAATACAGACAGGTGTAGGGTTTCTGCTGTAGAGAGTAACTGTTGAGGTCAAAGTGTTATTGTTCTACTGGGATTGAAAAGTATATTATTATGATTTATTGTGTTGAGACTGGTAAACAGAAAGGTAAGTAATACTCTGTGAACTGTGATCTAGGAGGACTTCCAGTCTCTGATCCTTGCTATAATAGATTGTAAAGGTAAACCTAGGGTAAGCTAGAGGATGGGGTATATCTCTGTAAAATACTCTCTGTTAAAATTACAATGCAACTGATTATTCAATGCAATGCAACCTCTATTCTATATCAAATTTAGGGCAGTTTTTAGTAACCTTTCCTATGTTACTTTATACCCCTTCTGCAATTCACCTTACAAAAGTTTGATATCAATATAAAGTGCACATTAACCTTAGTTCCATCTGAGGATAGGCCAACTCTCAGAAACCTACACATTAGGTTGCACCCTTGTTATTTTCTTCTTCTAGAACATATATAGTGAATAGATAGTGAATTGTTGGTATCTTAAAAAATGTTTGAAAATTACTTTCAACCCTTTTTTTTGCAGAGGGTATTGCACATGTCAAAAACATAATGTTATTATTATTAGCTTTATATTAAAATGCATAAAGGTACTATTTTATACAGAATTAAGTTACTAGTTGCTTCAATCTATTGATCCTTTTCAGTTCCATTAAGTGGTCCAGGAGAAGTTCAAGCAAATGTTGCTGGTGAAAGGCAAGAAAATGTACAGATAACTTGGCAGGTATGTCAAATATAGCTAAATTATTTTATAAACATGCATATTGCAGATTTAACACTATTCACTTGAAACAAGTCTAGTCCCATATTGTATCACTTATTCTGCTAGTTTAGTATCCCTATTGTAATAATTTTGTTAGTTTATAAAGTCTGTAAAGTTCTGCTCTGTTCAAAAAGGTAAATTTCAATATTTACATCCCAAGTCAGAATTATATAGAGGTAAGTAGAACAATGCTATGGTAGTATTTTTCTCTGCAACTCCACAATACATATTGCTTTTGCAATGTTATCTCCATTTTCCATTGTTGTTTTGGAAGAAAAAAAGTATGGTTTCACAGTAGATGTGGTGAACAGTAGGAGTTACAGATTGTATTGATTGCTTATTATCCAGTAAGGAGGCTAGTAGCTTTGCACAATTCTGATTGTGCTTCACATAAATGGAGCAATTTACATGAACATTTATTGAGTTGAAATGAATAAAATTGGTGAAGTGAAATTCCACAGCTGGCATAAAAGTTGATGCATATGGTTTGTCCTGCTTTGCTATGCGGTTGAACTTATATTTTTACGGTTGTGTACAGAGCTATTAGTGTAATTCTTGGTATTGTGAGAGGGCAAGGAATCAGTTAACTGGGCCACTAGCCTTTGCTTGCTTTTGTTATAATAACATTTGAGGTACGCTTCTGTAATCTATAATTTCATACCACAAAATGTGAATAAACGGGTATGTGACATAAACATATTTATTTATATAAATTGATGTAATTCCACCTCTTTCCGTGTATTATGTTACCACGCATACCAGGTACCCGGTAGCAATCAATCGTAGTATCTTTCTACTGACAAAATACTGTTCGTAAAATCTTGATGTAAGGTACGAGTACTAGAAAATCTTTCAGTTAGGAATATGTAAAGATAGTTGAAACGAGGATCTTAATTTGAAAATGTCTACTGCACTGCATTTGCAAAGGTACCCTCAGATAAACAAGTTAACTGTGGAAGTGGTGTGTCTAAGTTTACCATCTACTACTCTTCAAATAAAGTGGAACCAAATGATGAAGGAACTAAGGATATTCTGGATCCTGATGCTACATCACACATATTTGAGAATCTAATGGTGGGAAAAACTTACACCTTCCAAATGACACTGACTACTGCTGGTGGTGAAAGCCCTTTCAGTGATGAAGTAACTCACCTTTTACCAAGTGAGTTAAAATTCAGCTAGAGTATTGATATCCATCATCTTATTTAAAAATCTGCATTTAAACAAATATACTTTAGTAACGTTTGTGGTATGGAATTTCTTATATATGTAAGTAGACGGTAGCGTAGCATGGATTTGAGGTTGAAGAGATTGAGTGGGGGAGGGGTGCAGGGAGCTGGCTGTTAAACTTGTGGAGGTAGTTTGCATCATCATATTAAATCATAATGTATTTTTATAATTTTACTTGTCATGTCAATTTGTTTTACGACAGTGATGTCAACTGACCAAATATCATTGCATTGTGTTCACTGTTTTTGATTGTTTTTTCGACTTTAATAGCATTTAGTATAAGCGCAATTGCAACTATTTTATTGTAAAGTTGTAATGAATTAATATTTGTGTTGTGTTGGATATCAGCATTACTTGATAATGAAAGTAACCCTTCCCATATGCCCCTTGTAAAATTCACTTTTAAGTGTCTTGTCACAATGTAGTTTCTCTTAAGGATATGCCAACTCTCATAAACCTACAAACCTAGATTTTCGATTTAGATGTTAATCGTAACCAATGCGATCACGATGGCGTGTGTTCGTATGTATGTGGTGTGCATGTGTAGTTCAGGCTGATAAACATGAAATAACAAGGACTTTGACAGCAGTATGCTTTAATACTTAACACAATGATTCTCTGTCACCCAGTGATGTCCCCTATTGATTTGGGTAAAGATGACATGCGTATAAATGAGTAGGCGATATTTAAAAGGCATAGCTGGTAGCTTTCAACATCCTCTAATCAATTTCTCTTTTGGGACTAGGTAAAACTTGATCAAACCAAGCACCTTTGGACAAGGAATTTGCTCTTTTCGCAAAACTTCCTCAGCGTTCACTAGACTGCAGGTCAACATGTGACGTACATGTGCGGAGTCGGATGAGGAAAGCTTTTGATCAAGCTATTCAGTTCAGCACTAAACTACGCCGATACGACACTTTGTCATACTGTTAAAATCAAAATTACTACGATTTGTGTAGTAGGAGGTTGCAAAACACTTTTAAAAACCAAAATTTAAGATTGTTTACGTTTCCCAGTCATCAAACCGACGAAAAACATCGCAGGCTTTGGATTAATTTGTAAGACATTTGTGAGACATACTCGAAGCTTTATATTTCGGGTATTCGATTATTATTGCATCCCCTGACTAGAACCTAAAACTGCAAACACGATTAATTGCAACAACAAATGAAGAAATACCTGCTATGTCGACATACTTCACAAGGTAGGCTTTTCAATTGCGGCAAGACCTCGATATCGTACGGCACAGTATGTATACTTGCCTATAATAGCAGCTAAACTTACGAAATATGACCAGAGTTTGAGGCAGTTTTTAACCATAATTTACTTTTAAATGAAGAACTGCAACCCAAAATAAATTAACAAATCTGTGAACAATTCTAACAATCATTCTTTCTCTTGTAGCTGCATGTTATATTGCAAGAGTGAAGTTAATCAGAGATTCACTTTCTTACGAAAAGTACGTGGAAAGTCCATTGTTATTGTTTCGCGGTCGCGGTATACTCCGCAGAATGACGGCACACGGTGACCTGTACATTCATCAGCTTTTACGCTTCAAGTTTCTGGTCAGTGAGAATCTGCTAACTTTGACATCAAATTTCTCGGAATTACTGTCTCTTTCGACGGGCACCGCATTGTTGTTTATGTACTAAATGCTTTAGTATGAGCCCCAAAAAGTTTTTTTTTTCGCCTCCAGCTATGTATTTTAAAGTAAAAATAATTCAAACACAATTTCTCCTTAACTCTTTCTTGTGTTGACTTCAAATTTGATAGGTTATATGCTACTTCTAAATCAACTTTTTTAGTAGAAATGTTCTTTTGTTTTGCGATCGCGATATACTGGGGCACTGAACTACGCTAATTACATGACAAACTTTAAAATTAACGCTCGAAGGACACAAAACCGATTTTTGTGTGTACATTTTGAACTTTTACAACATTCACAAACTAACTAACACTCCAAAAATAAGAATACAAGCTTACTCAGTTCTGCTATTATTCAAGTATTTCTGCTTTCGGGTCCTTCCGTAATAGGGGATAGTATGTCCCTGGCCAAAATGTAACGTATCTGATATGCTACTGTTTTGCCGTATATTATGAATATATACGTGACAGACATGTAGTTTGCTCGGGGCGTGTGTAGCTCTGTATAGGCTACATGATGCTAAGCTGATATTCCTTCCCGAACTCCTACTGCAATTGGGTATCGTTGGCCTCTATTGGCCAACTTTTGTATTTTTTTTTCCTACTTATTATAAGTTAAGCCTAGGCCAAGGTTAGTTAGGGTATTTTGTCTTATATGTAATTTTCTGAAATTTTAGTAGCATCTATTCAAAAACTTTTCTGTTATAGCTTGTTGAAACAGCTATTTTCCTTAGTTCTAAAAAGTTTACATATGTACTGTATTACGCAAATTGTTTTTTTTTTTTTTTTTTGGGGGGGGGGTGTTTTGTGTGCTGCCCACTGTGGTGTCACAAGAACAATTACGAAATAAGGAAAGTTACATTATCAAAACTTTCTATGCATATCGCGTGGTCTTTTAATATTCACCAAATTTGTACGGATATTGACGCTTTCACTACGTAATGCATTTAGAGAGGTCTCGGTCTTAAGAATCGAGGAATCGAGGAATCGAGGAATCGAGGAATCGGATCGAATCTTACGTGTCCAGGAAAATTATTATTATAATTTTAAGAATCTATAACAAAGCATAGGAACCTTAATGAAACTTTGCAATTCATTTTTTATTTTAATATTCCTAAGAAAGTTTACACATTTTAAGCAGAAATATTAGATCTACCTGATGTTCAGCGTTTTTGCAATAGTTATACGTATTCTTTATCACTATAACTAAACTTAAATTGTCTAGGTAAGATTTGATTCGTCTGCACGGTCAGTGATTTTAGTCAGGTTAACCTTACCTGAGGTAAACTTGGATATTTTAGTGACACTGTTGGAACTACTTGTATGATACTATGTAACTCACATCCCGAATGACGAACGGTGATAGCAAGGACCACTCCAACTGATTTAATGACGTAGCCAAGCAGTCGTTGATATAACATATTGGAAACTTAAGCCTTGAAAGTTATCTCAGATCCCGGTACTTTTATCTCACCAAACCAGTTATTGATGGCCTCCTTTTAAAGTGCGATAACAGTGATTTGGATTTCCTGAAGCAGGACATCATATGGTTTCTCATTTATTGACTTAACTTTTATTTGCTTTTAATTGTGTTTTATTTTCATTGTTTCCTTTTTACACAAGATCCCGAATATGACCAAATGAATATTATAGCAGAAGTAGCTGGAGAAGATCAAGAAAGTGTGAAAATATCTTGGAAGGTGTACATAATTTTCTTTTTAATTCGATTATCATATCATTCTGAACGTATATTATTGTGTCATTATTTTTAGAACAGTCAGTAACGTTGTGTATGTTATTGACCACAATAGCTGTAGTTATCGTGCCGAATTGAAATATTTAATCATACATTTTTTCTGCTAATGAATGTATTGTAGATCTGAAACAATAGTACTGCTAACCTATTTACTGAGACATTAGGGCTGCGTTGAGTTTTTTGCGTCTTACCTTTATTTCACCCTTTAATAGGTATCGTTCTTGCATTTGCCTTACCTAATAGTATGTAAGAACACATTGCGCAGCATTAATGAACGTTCTTTTAAGTGGAAATCGTAAGAGAAGATTCATGTTACGTTTTGATGAACAGGGTTGTGAAAACATATATGAGAATTGATTTGCCTGAAGCATTAGACAAGTCAATGTTGTAGACACAAATTGTATTTTAATTCGTTGTGTTGTACCTAGCTTCCAGCTGATGGAAGTTCCTGTAGTTCCGGTGTGACTTTGTTGACAATCTACTATGCATCAATTAACTTGGAACCGACACATACAGGCGCATATGAGGTAACAGATCCTTCGAACACCTCCTTCATATTGACTGGTCTCAAAGTAGAAGGAAATTACAGCATCGACAAGACACTAGAGACGGCTGCAGAAGAACGTTGCAGGAGTAAAATAATTTACTATTTTGTTCCAAGTATGTTTGAAAATCTTACAACAATTTCGTTCGTAACTATTAAATAAAATACCAAGCCCTACATCGTATGCCATATTGAATGGGTCCCTTATTTTAGCAGCTTTCCAAAATTGATGATTTTTTATGTAACAATAGGAAAGTTAAATAGCTTGTCAGTATTATTCTACACGGAACTGTTAGCTATTTTCAGCAACTATAACTGGTAGTTTGCTTAAAAGTTCGGTACATTATGCCTTTTAACTTTTAACGTTTACTACTCATTAATGACACTGCGAGCTGAACTGATTTTGCGAGGCGCTTCCGAATAATACATGAATTTAATGAGCCAGTGCGATGTGATGAGTAAGTTAAAGTTCCCAATATTATAGAATCAACCACATCATGATTGTGAACAGTACCGAACACAATTGCTAAATGGTTGTTTATTGCAGTAAAGATTCTTTCGTCAAGCATCTACCGATATATAAAGTAACTACATATTTTCAAGTCACGTTTGATGTTAATATGTTGTTGTTGGGTTTTGCTTGAAATGCGTTACAGTATAACTGTTTGCAAAAAGCTGATTTTCACGATTTATTTTCATTTTTGCTAAACTTGTAGTGGCTTTTGGCTTTTTTTTAGAACTTCCAGAATATCAAGCAGCCCCAGCTGTCTCTTATGTTAGCTCAGATTCACTAACAATTACTTGGCCGATATGGGATGGCGTCATTGGGACTCCTCCGGTGGTTGAATATAGATTATTTACCAAGGAGTCGGAGAGCGAAGACTGGCTGAGTACGTTTATCAGGGTCAATGCAAGCAATGATCAAGATGACTATACTGCGATAATGACACCACTTGAACCAGACACAGAATATGACTTCATGGTTGAAGCTGTGAGAGAAGGGCCAAATGGGGATGGACCACCCGGTCCAATCTTGAGAAGGGCGAAAACAAACACGCGTGGTAAGCACTGAACCTCGTTACCAAATCGACCAACATTTAACTTGATACAAATAGTTCACAAACTATTTCGTCTACTTCCTACTTTTTCTTAGCGTCCCCAAACGGTATGTTATGCTTTAGTCACTGCAAAATTATGTGTTGTAACAACACATAAACAAATATTTACATTAATTATTTTCTCCTTTCTGCAATTGAAATATAATGAAACACCTTTAATCGGTTAACCCATATATTAAATTGTTACTATGAAAAGGTGTCTGTGTATCATTGTTACGTTACACTGTGAAAACATAGTCATGTCCGGCATATGCTGGTCACAACGGAAATATCACTATATACATGAAAGAACAACCAAACAAAATCGCAAGTAACAAAAACTGTAAGTTCTAACCACATTACACGTATGAAGCAGGACAAATGCTGGGAAAGTGGAGGGTGAGAAGGGTGTCAATGACATTGCTGCTAGACAGGATAAATGAGAGTAACACAGAATACAAGAGATATATAATTCTTAAAATAGTGAATATGACAACATAGAGAAAAAACCACATCTTGATATTGATGTACATGGTCTCTTAAAAGAAGGTAGACGTCGTTACTAGAATATTACACTAACTAGTTCTCTTTTTGTATACATTCTGTACGCAAGTGTACTTGTATAGTACAGTAAAGATGATGGTAATATATGTTTCATTTTCCTCCTAGTTATTTGAATTTGTCAAGGCTTCAAAACCAAGTCTTAAATCAAATCAATAATAAACACACTTTTCAGATGCATTCCTACATTGTTACATTTGCTTAGAAATATACTATTCATATCAATGGTCCATGTACGAGAAACTGCACATTAAATGTTTGGTATCAAATGTATTTTTTGTAAACGTTTTTCTTTTTTTTCTCTTTAGGATCCGTTGGATTAATTGTCGGTGCTACAATTGGTACAGTATCTTTCGCGATCATTACTCTTCTTGCAGTGTATGGGTGAGTAACTCAAAACGTTGTTCATGTTGTATGTTACGATATGCTTTCATCAAATCTCAAACTTGTTTTTTTTTCTTCTCAAGAATATGGAAATATCAGAGATCTACAGCCAAACCTAAAACTGTAGAACGACAAACGGACGAATCAAAAGGTATATTTGTAAGTTTAATGGCAATTTTAATTAAAGCTGTCTACATATAATGTCAACACAAGCTGCCCTGTACTATTGGCCTTATGAAAGTACTATAATAATTTACCAATAGTAGTAATATCAATAGCTTTTTTTGTTATAAGGAAACACTAACACCGTTCATTTAGGAAGCATATATCTTGTTTATGTAATCGAAGCGTTTTTGTTACATTTCTCGCATTAATGTCTTCATGGTTTTGTACACCATTATAGTAAATGAAGAATGATTTTCTTTACTGCAGTCAGTTAACATAATTTAAACATTATCAATCAAATTCGAAAAGTAGACTATAAATACCAAATCGTAAATGTCTAATAAGAACGAGATCCTGTCCTTAAGGTTAAAGTCCACGTTTGTTCAATAATCATTTAATAATTGCAAAGTATTTCATGAGTGCAAACATGTTGATTAGCAATGACCCTACTATAAGGCATCATTGATATTAAAATACTCGTTTTTCCCCATTGAACAAATACAATACGATGTTGATTAGAACAATGGTTTATGATATACAAAGTACACGCGTGCAATTGTAAGTTCTTCCACCAACTGCTAAATAAACGGGGTATGATTGTTCATACCATCTGCATTATTTGTTTGATGTGTATTCATTACAAACAGTGTTTCATTCTTACAGAGGTTACAAGCGAAGCCCCCTTTGACTATGAAAATGTTATCAAAGATAGTGGGCATACCAACGTGGTACGATATGTTCCTTCTAAAGTACGCGAGGAATGCACTCCGTCAGCCACAGGAAATGATAACACCATTGATGGATATGAAATTCCATCTATCCATATTAGTGAAGGCGCTCAAGCAAAACAACAAATCAACAAAGATGTCCAAAAGTCGAAGGAAAAGCCAACTACGTACGAAAACAATTCTGATGATGAATTTTCTCTTAGACGACCGATGGCAATTTCTAGGTTTCCGTTGTTCATGAGAAGTTCTACCGCTAAAGAAATGATATCGGCTACCTTTAAGGTGAGGATAAATACATAAATCAAAATAGTCGTTGATTACCAGTAAGATATTATGAATAACGGTCTTCCATGAAAGATATAACCCAGAAAAGGAACTTTTACTAAAATGTCATTCCCGCTGTCTATGATGATCGGTTTGTTAGTGTGGACTTTGCATGATAGTATTGGTTACAGGAAAATGATCAGTATTAAAAAAATAAACTATCACCATACTTTAATATCATAACAACATGATGTCGTCCGTGGGTTAAATACTAAACTGAATAAGTAGATGTTGTCCTGTGTTAACCTTGTGATTACAAACAAAGGTACTTCATCACATAAAAGATATGCACTTGATTTAAATCATAATAATATAAATAATCGATAGATATGCGCCCATTATTGAAATGTCTTGCTCGTTTATACATACATAAAGAATATTGTCATTGAGAGTGCAAAACAGGACCACGTGTACCTAACATGGATGAACACAAAGCGATTATCAGAGACATGCGGCATCTTAAGTATTAATGGACTAACCGAGGATATGATTGTTCTCAGCAGGCAGGAGAAGAAAAACAGAAACACAGAATATGACAAAATAGATACAATTACCACTATCGGGTAGAACCAAAATGCACGCGATACAAAGACTAATACCTTTATTTGTATACGATATTCTGACATATTTCGTCACCGCCTGAGAAAAAAAAAATTGCAGAATTTAACATTCATTATCATGGTATTTTCTTTTTTCACAATAATTGTGCCCTTTATACAGTGAAATGTCACCTAACTTAATAAAATATTTTCACTTTCTTCTAATTTTGAGGCAGTATTTATGTAAGTACTGCAACATATTGTTTTTGTGTTTATGCTGAAGCGTTTGGAAGAAGTAAGCCGCAGCACAAATGTCAGTTCATTCTCCGGGGCTTCCCCTGGAAACTTGCACAAGAACAGATTTGGAGATATTGTACCATGTGAGTACCTCAACGAGCAAGAACAATTTAAAGAAAGCTGCTTGTTCATAATAAACAAGGCTGTTATAAGAAAATAACCAATCAAATACATAAATGTTCATCGAAACAACTATACACCCATTAGTAATTTTATAATGATAAAACAAGGGTGACATTTTTGTGCCCCCAGTGTCAGTGTAATTTGTCAAACGTTTCATGAAAGGTTTATATTGAAGTCAATTAATATGATAACATGTATTCATTAGTCAGCTGATGAACTTCGGGATTAAGGCAAAGCGTCAACTTTGACAACAAACTTAGGAAAGCGGGATAGCAAACAAAGGAAAATATCGAAAATGGATTGTCAGACACAACCTAAAGTATTGAGAATAACTTATATCTTCTCTGTGTAGTCCATTTTAATGTCATATTTAAAACTTCTTTTCCTAGTGGACAACCATCGACCTATGTTGAAATCCATGTGTCTCACTCAGGGAGGAAACGATTACATTAACGCGTCTATTGTGAATGTAAGCTTTTAAAATAATTAAATTCAGTGCTCTAAGTTCAAGCTAAGGCGAGAAATACATTGGCTAGTTCGATAGTCAAACCAGTAAAATCAGGTTAACATGTCATGTACACTACCATCTGAGCTACACGAGCCGTGATTGCCATCGCTATGTAGGAAATTGCTTTGCTGGGATCGCATGGTATCCAATTGGATAATTTAAATAACATCGATGAAAGCACCTAATTATTTTAATGGGGGAACAATTCTTCTGAAGTACTTTTCATCTTTTTAAATAAATGCAATTAATAACAGATTTAGGAGGTCGATCAAACCGATGATTGTTTCTCGGAATACGCAAAGCGCTATATTTGTATATTGTTTAAAAGATTTTGTTTTAATTTCATTATCTTCAGATTTCTGGATTGAACCAAACCTTGATTATGACACAGGCACCTTTGTCCTCTACTGTTGAAGACTTTTGGCGACTCGTGTTTGACTATCATTGTCAGACGGTTATTATGTTGAATGAGTCAGACTCCGAAAATCATGTAATTCATTCAAATATTCTACTTTTCTTAGTATAACTATTTCTCGCTTCGAACGTTAGGGTACAGAACTGTTAGTACTAGTCTCTTCTGGTGTTTTCTATTGCGTTACTAACATTGGAACAATCATTCGTAAATTTAATTCACTGTCAATATTTTGTATTGTATCATAACACAGGATGCTATCAAATATTGGCCAGAGGTAAACGACATCGAGATCGGAACAATGACAATATCCACGTGCCTTATTGAGAAAAAACAGCTTTATACAGTCCATGAATGTACGGTTGCCCACATATCGTATAGGGTAAGATACTAATATGCTCATAAATTATTTTGATTGACTAGCTCTACTACTACTATTATTTGTATTCACAATTAACCTCAAATCAAAAGGAACCCTCGTTAAGAGCCATACTGTTCCATTCTTTTCGTTTTGCTTTCAGGAATCGATCAAGGTTAAACGCTTCATTCTAAACAACTGGCCAAAGAGTGGTGATAGCTTGATACCGCTTATACATTTCATCACAGCTACAGGATTTGGAGATCGCGGTGCAACATTAGTTCATTGCATGTAAGTTCTTAATCTGGTATTAAAAGGTGTAAACACTTACATAAACATGCAAATCATATCATAATTGCCTTCGGAACAATTATAACAAAATAAGTAATAATTGTACAACTAATATGAAAAAGTAAAACAGAACACTTTTTGCAGCAGTATAATGCCAAGGCAAACAGTAAGGATGTCCCAGTTTTCTCTAACTTGATGATCCTAACTACACAAAATATTTGTTTTACATGATAAGTTGCTGTTTTATGCTACTTGATCATATGACATCAGCAAACATTTTCTCAGACCATATGTGATATAATATTGTAGAATCTAAATTTTTACCAGTATCAACTATTGTTCTCATTTCAACTTTTCTTCTTCTTTTTTCACTCGAAAGTATTATCGTTAATGTGACGAAACGAGCACTTAAACTGTCATTTTCTCAATATCTCTATAATTAAACACGGATGGATGACGTGGCATGATTCGTTATTGTCAGTAGCCGAATCTACTGTTGACGGGTCATTCGAATATGTATGCTATGTTTGGTACATGTAAACGTGGGCCATGTATTATTCCTATGTTTGCTGTTCTTAGTAAAAATGACAATTCTAAGTTTGATATTATCGTATGTGTTTTGTCGCAATTTTGTTTTGTAGAAATGGCGAATTCGAATCCACTTTTGACAAGTCATTCAAACCGGTATACTATGTGTGGTACATGTAAACGTACCTCATGTATTTTCCTTAAGTACTTTGCTGTACTTAGTAAAATCAATGTTTAAATTTATAGTAACTTATGTGTTTTTGGGACAATTTTGTTTTGCAGAGATGGCGCATCCAGAAGTGGAGTGTATGTGACTGTTTGTTCTGAGATCAATAGGATAAAAAAGCGACAAACGATACATGTGTTCGACACTGTTAAAAATATCAAAGTGAGCAACCCCAATGCGATTATCACAAAGGTATGTCGTAACATCAATAAAATATTACGATAGTACAGTATATAATACAGTAAATATTAGCTTCAGAAGACTTTGCTGGTGCTTCTGTAAAGAATAGTGGCCTACTATAATCACCATGTAACCTCCCGCCTATACCCAACATTAAAATAATATAAATTAGCACAACATACACCAAAAACCATATGCATCGCATCATAGTGTTATTCATTCCTATGTACACATTAAACATAAGCGCAGAAACTATTGAAAACTAATCAATTTCCAGAAATAAATTTGGACAGAATTGACCAGTTCACAATGTCTACATAGCTGGGTATCCTTATTTTTATCAAATAAATTGACCGATATTGTTAACAAATACTATGTGAGTTTAAGGCTAAACTGATGATGACGTCGACTCCTTTGTCAAGATATTAATGTTCATAAATTGTTTGTTTTTACCAAGACATGTTCGTTTATCTGTATATTAACAACATGGTACACTTGGATGACATCAAAAACATTTAGATCTTGACAAATTTGTATTACATTGTAGTGGCAGTTTGATAAGGAACTTTGTTTGTGTTGCATATGAGGTGCTGACCTATTCTTATGTCTCTTATATTATAATCAGGTCACTTTAATTGATGACGGTTCATTTCTTAAAACGTAAAAGTTGTTTATAAAATCAACTTTGGACTGATAACTATGGTTGTTAAGGGTCCACAGCATATTAACAGTAATTTTGAGCCTAAAGAAATTTTTCAACGCACTCCGGTACACAGGCATAACACCATTGTTTTTTTGTGACAAGAATTCAGTTTATGTTATAGTTTGTTAAAACTTTAAGTAAAATTGATTTATGTGTATGGAATTTCTCTAACAAACTTTAGAAAGCACCATATTAATTTAATATTAAATTTGTCATTTCTTGGGAGTATCCACTTTACTTGTGCCAAGTGTTTTGCACTTACTGATATCATTTGCTCCCGACTTATTTTTTCAAGATTTAGTGTGGACTTTGTGCTGAAAGTTATGTCAAACAATAGGTTACGTTGATGTTATTAGAGGCTAATATATAACGTCAAAAAAAGAACCGGTTTTTCATACACGTTTAATTTGAAATATAAAAATTGTATTCAAGTGTAAAATAGTTTTTACATGATTTTATCATTACAATGTTACTAAAGCATTTTACATAATATGAGGCAAATCAACAAAATACTACTGATAAATACAACAGCTGATATATGACAAAGTAGGCCTATACGTAATTTTGACCAGGTCCAAGGTTAATAAAAACTACCAGTGATTGCAAGGAATACATTCTACTGAAAGTTTGCTTGGAAGTTAATTTGATAAAAGAGAAAGTTTCCTGACAGCCAAAGTGTGAAGAATCCAATACAAAGGCATAAACATAATGTGTCATGTTGTTATGTCATCACGTTTTCATGTAACTATAAACTTATGTTTCCTGTTTTTTATTCTCATATCTAAATGTTTGACGTTATTGGTAATTTTATCTTTGGCCTTTACCAAACATTGACAGAATTTTCCCAACAAAAAACATATCAATTTACCAATAAATAGTAAAATGTTACCCAAGTATTTTATGGTTGTTTGGTTAAATGTACATATAATATTATTTAACAAACCGTTGGGTAAACCAGTAGCCAACTGCAGTTGAGAAAATATTGACAGTTGGTTGGATAAAAAGTTTAAAGAGTGCACGCAGTCACTGGTTAATTCCTTCTTTGCACATTTTATGAACAGAATTTCCGAGATCACTGTATTGCAGAATTGGTCATTGATGGTGACAGGTTTTAGTATTTATATTCGTTACTATGTAGTTAGCCCACTTGTTCTCATTTTGTGTAGCATTTCAAACGTGTCATTCGAAGACACCTTTTATTTCGTTTACAACATACTGTGATAGTTATAGCAACGTTTAACCATCCATGTGTTTTCCTTTACAGGAGGATTACATGATGTGTCATCAACTTCTCAACTGCTACCTAACAGAAATGCAAGATTATGACGTGATTGTGTAGTCCTAACCTGCTCAAGAATCTTTAAAACAACGTCCTAATTATTGCAAGCCTACTAATAAACAGCTTAGGTCAAGAAGAAACACTTCAGGCACAATCAGTACGCTTATTTTTACCTCAGAAATCTTCACCATAGCGTGATAGCCTTTACATCATCGGTTTACACTTTCTATCCATCGTTCTATGAGATTATTGGTATAAATCCTAAACATGCCTGTACATTGCATTATAGGAATATTCATACGTCTAAAACATTCGAAGTTTTATTTTATACCCAGATGTTATGAAAGACGTTTTAAATCAACTGTTGTAAGAAAGAGAACGTCATCGCTACTTTAACATTTAAACAGGTTACAACTTTTATCATTTTCAGAACTGTAACTGACAAAGCGCAAAAACGAAGATGATAAGACTGGTATTTTTACATAGATAGTTACTACAGAATATTTGTACGCCTTAAAGAAGTGAATTTGTATCATTTTCTTTAATGTTATAAGTAGTATGATAGATCTATCTTATACAATGATTATATTTCGTAAGATAGGTTTGCTAGTGAAAGTCAATGACTATTTAACCGTAATCGTAAAATATTGATGCCATATGAGATCATGTTAATAATTCATTCCTAGATAGTAATGGTAATGTGTTAATATCGCAAATCAGTTCATAACGTTGAACATACAACATTACTGCTTATTACACATCGATGGTGGCATCAACATACTGGATTTATTTAGATTATCTTTGATGTAAGATACATCGTATATTTTGCAGTTCAAACAAAATAGCAAACTGTAAGTGTTACAATTCCGTCACATACACAGAGATATATGACAAAACGTTGGTTTTACTCGACAATTGAAAATGTTCAAAATTTCAATTTTATGTTTAGAACTTCTAGTATCTTCTTGTCAGTTGTTATACCACCTATAAATGTGTTTTTTTTTTCTCCTTAGGTCTATATTGTACTTCAGAACCATTCAGCAAACCGTTGATAAACTTTTGACAAACCACTTCACGGTTATATCTGGCATATGACGGTTAGTTATTGGACACTGATGTTGACCAGACATGAATTATGTTAGTTGCAGTCAGGGGCGGGATTTGAGTTGTGAAAGTGGGGGGGGGGGCAAACCTGCCAGCAAGACTATCTAAGCGGAGCGGCACCATCGGTTGGCGCGGAGCGTACAAGAAATTTTTTGGCTTTACAAACCCTCCAGATGGCCGGAAACGGCACTTCCCGAGTGCTCTAAGCTGTATGTACCCATCCTTGAAATGTGGATCTCATGTCTGAAATTTGTATCTAGATAGTTAATTATTGTTTAAAAATTTGAAGAGGATTGATAGTAGAACATATGGCCGGATAGTGATGTACAACTTTGTTATACGTCACTATCTAAGCGGAGCGCCATCATCGGTTGGCAAGGAGCGTCGAAATTTTCGATGAAAGGTACTCTTAGATCGGTAAAATTAACACCCATATAGGCTTTAAATTGCATCTTAACAATTAATGAACGTGTTTAAATTTAGGGAGGACGGATAGAAGAACTTATATGGTGATGTACAACTGAAGCTTATACGTCACTATTTAGGCGGTGCACCACCA
>JAIPMN010034534.1:0-24510 GCA_020650975.1 Apostichopus californicus
TCACACTATCAGTACGACGGACGGGAGTGTCCCCAATGGATAAAACGTCTGTATTGCACTTTGGTAGTTGGCGATTGCTTCCGAAAACGATAAACTCCGATTTTTCATCTTTCATCTTAAGACGGTTAAATTGCATCCAGAGTTTTACATTTTCTAGAGTTGATGAAAGACCCCTGATTGACTCCAATTCCGAAGAAACATCTCCGGGTTTAAAACTGGAGTAGATACTGTGGTCATCGGCGTAGCCAATGAGGAGTTGGTCATCACTGATACATGTGTTCATTGTGCTAGTATAGCAGGTGAAATATACTGGTCCATTTATACTACCCTGTGGTACGGAGAAATTGACCTTCATCGGCGTAGAAAGTGATTTGTTTATACAAACAGCGAATTGTCTCTCAGATAAATACGACGATACCCAATTTCTAGCTACCCCGTGAACTCCGAAGCACTTCTCGAGAATGCCCAATAACAGCTGGTGGTTGACTGTGTCAAACGCGGCACTCAAGTCCATTGCGGCAAATGGAGTTAATAACTGGCGCTCCATATTGCACAAGATATCATTATATAATTTCAGTAAGAGTGTTTCCGTACTATGGTTGGCCCTATATGCACTTTGATACGGAGGAAGGAGACAGTGATTCTCGATGTGTTCATTAAAACTAATCAGAGAGGCCTTCTCCACTATCTTTGAAAGGAAGGAAAGATTAATAACCGGGCGATAGTTCTTCTTTATATGATCGAGGTTAGTTTTCTTCAATAGTGGTTTGACAATAGCCTGTTTCCAGTCAGGGTGAAAATTACCAGTGGAGAGCGATGTATTAATTATTTTGCAAAATACAGGAGCAAATATGTCATGATGTTCTTTGACAAGGGACGATGGCAAGGGATCAAGCTGGCAAGTCGTAGGCTTTGCATTACGAATGAGTGCTGTAGCCGTCATCTCGGGTGGGGTGAAGATAGGATGGTGCTCGAGCTCATTCCGAATGACATCGACCTTGTTATAAAAATACGTGGCAAAGTCACCAGCCAGCTGATCGTCTGACACACCCTCCGGTAGAGGATTGGTCTTTGTACTGCCAGTAATGTTGGCGACGGTAGCAAACAGTTGGCGGGTGTCGTTGCCACATGATTCAATCTTCCTCCGAATGAAGGTGCTTTTCAGTGCTTCGACATGGTTTTTTGTATTCGTTACGGAATGAACGAAACGAATCATGATTCTCAGAGGTTGGATGTTTCAACCATCGCCGCTCTGCATTCCGTGTTTTAGTTTTCAGCCTTGACGCCTCATTATCAAACCACGGAACACTTTGGCGAACAGTTATTACTTTAGAGATGACAGGGGCATGATCGTTCAGTACTCTCTCGGTACGGATATTATAGGCGGTTACCAGATCATCAAGAGCATCAAGTGTCATCATCCCATCCATTTCGTAACTAAGATCCGATCTAAATCTCTCCCGATCAATCGAATTCAACTTGCGGAACTGAATTTGTTTCCGCACCAGTACTGGGCGAGATGTAGATAGAGTCGCCAATATGAATCGGTGATCGGAAAGAGAAAAATCCGTCCTAATATTTGTAACAGAAAAGTCACTGTTTTCCCGGACTAGTATAAGGTCCAGAGTATTCCCAGATATATGAGTTGGACCAGAAACCAATTGATTCAGCGATAATGCATTGAGCAAGTTGATAAATGCCTCTGAGCCTGGTTCAAGAACACGATTGACGCGAATGTTAAAATCGCCCAAGAGCATGCATCTGTTCGATGTCAGGAATATGTCACTGGTGTAATCAGAAAACTCCGTAAGAAATGTATTTATTGTAATCGGATGATTTGCCGAATATAGTAGTCTATATATAGCGGCTACATCATTCACAAAAGAACCAATTCTGATTTCGAAAAGTGCAAATTCGAAAGATGAGCGTTCCCCAGAATCAATTACTTCGACCGAAATATTGTTTTTGTAGAAAATTCCTATACCGCCACCGATGCGGTCTTTACGTTCAACATTGATAAAGTCGTAGCCATCGGCTTTTAAACTGGCGATCTCAATCGTGTCACTATCCTTGATCCACGACTCAACAACGATACAGAAATCCAAGTTTTCAGTCACCACAAAGTGTAAGAACTGTTCACACTTGTTTCGTAGGGAGCGAGCATTAATTAGGCCGAAACTACAGTGATCATTGTTATCATACCTGGTTTCTGTCGGGAAATATCGGAGAAGTTCACGATGGACACCGTTGTTGTGGTCCCACAAAGATCGCCATTTAACAGTTCTGCGATTCCTAGCCCCTTGACCGCGACAACCCCTGGATCTGTAAATCCCATAATCCCGTAATATGTCAATCACTGCCTGCGATGGACGTAAGCGCGGCTTACAAATTGACCGGGTAGTGATATAATTGAGAAGCACTGTAGCGTATAATCCCAGTGTGTGGGAATATGTTCCTGCCAACACTATCTTGATTCACTGTATTACACTGTACTCCCATGGCTAGGCTCGTGTAGCCTATATATTCAAACCAAATAATCAAGAAAATTACACAATTCACCCTTTTTCCGGAATGAAAATTGGAGGACATTCCACCGAATGGAACCCTAAACAGCACGAAACAACAGTGCAGCAATGTAAACAAAACTGTACAATTTGCTCCGTGAAAAATGAGCAAAATTACGGGTAAGAAACACGTTGCAGCAGCCACACTCAAGCGCTAAGAAACTGTCTTATATATAGAATACTTAGTCTGTTGAAGTCACTCATTTGAAAGTTATAGAAGAAACATCTATCTAAAATGTGATTCAAATTACCATTCTCATTTGTCATATTTGAATAAACCAAAAGTGTAATATTTGAGAAGATACATTTGCTCATAGGATTTTGGGAATGATTGAGCAGTTAAAACCTTAAGGTTATCAAGTCATAGCACATGGCATTGCCAGATACTAATATAGATTATGTTTTTGTATATTACTAAAAAATCAATGACACGTGCTAACTTTCAAAATGTGGTGATAAAATAGGCATTATATTGCGAATAAATATTCATGAATTTAAATTCTGATATTTCAAATGAAATTATTATAATTAGTTTAATTATGTGTGCCCATATTATTCAAGTTGCTTAATTAAAGGGGAATGCATATATGATATCTTTAATCAGTGATTCATGCATACTTAGTAAAGATTCCTAAATCCTATTGGTCCATTCAGGTCAGCTGACCGTGGTTAATCCTGTGAGTAACGCACGGTAAAATTACGGGGCATCACTTTCATAAATCTTTGGTTATATGTAACCAAAAATGTTTTGTTTTATGATTTTTCCCCCACACAAATGGTAGTGTATGAATGAACGGGGTTAATCAACGGTCTAGCGTGCGTTAATCACATGATTAATGCACGATCGGGGGATANNNGGATGCACTCGGGCTCCGCCCTCGTGCATCGCTTGCATTATCCCCCGATCGTGCATTAATCCTGTGAGTAACGCACGCTAGACCGTTGATTAACCCCTTATTCATTCATCAAACTATAACATCCCTGTAATTTTCACACATAAAATAGGTAGAAACACTATCTTGAATTGACGTGACTCGCGTGACGTGACTCGCGTGACATCCGTAAAGAGTGATTTTCTGCAAAATTTGAATATCTTCTGAAAAGGAAACTTAAGTAATCCTGTTGGTATCTATGTAAAGACTTGATATTCATTATTTTGAGTAAAACTATTGTGCAGGCAAGGAGAAAAAACAAAAACAGTCAATTTTGGGACTCGCGTGACAGTAAATCGAGGGTGTTTCAATTCACCACTGTTGTCTAATGCCTTGATGTCGAAAAAAAATTGAAGCTATTAAGTGAGAACTATGCTATAGCAAATATAATTAGTCCAACACACAGTAAATAGGTAAAAACACTATCTTGAATTGACGTGACTCGCGTGACGTGACTCGCGTGACATTCGTAAAGGGTGATTTACCGCAAAATTTGAATATCTTCTGAAAAGGAAAATTCAGTAATCCTTTTTGTATCTATGTGAAGACTTGATATTCATTATTTGGAGTAAAACTATTGTGCAGGCAAGGAGAAAAAAAAAACAAAAACAGTCAATTTTGTGATTGCGTGACAGTAAATCGAGGGTGTTTTCAATTCACCACTGTTGTCTAATGCCTTGATGTCGAAAAAGATATTGAAGCTAATAAGTGAGCACTATGCTACAGCAAATATAATTAGTCCAAAAAACTGATGATACCTATGATTACTATGTACAAATCTGCACAAAATGATATTTCACTGTATTTTTCTCAATTTAGTTACTACGGGAACCATTTGTTATTACCGACCCCATAATCAAACAAATGCTTTTTCTGGGATGAAAAATATATTTTTAGTAACTACAAGTATTCTATTTATTGGAAACTTATACAATTTTAATGTACAATGATTTTGCTGAACTGAACAAAAGGAGGCTGAGATGGCTACACTGATCTGAACTTACTTTGGCAAGAGACGGTTGCATCAATGGTGCAGCTTTCACGTGTCAGATCTTGTTCGATCTGATATCCCGGACAATCTGACAGCTGACTCTCTGTACCTGTACAACTGACCTGTGTCAGGAATACTATATCATTGTCCTGGACAAGTAAGGCTCTACCACTGTTTTGGGAAAGCAATGCTCTTCCGTATCCTGCAAGGATAAAAAGGTTTCCTTGTCTCAGTCTGAACTGTTTATTATTTGTACAGAATATAAAGAATTGGTTGAAAGTTGTAGAAGTCAACCATTAAAGAATATCTTCAGTGTATTTGATAGAAACCCTATATTACTGTACTGTCCAAATTACCTTGTAGCAACCAAAAGGTGTAATTATGAAAACGTTTTTTTTCTGTTTTTGTTCTTTGATTCACTTTATTCACACACTATTAAAAGCAATAATTTGTCAACATAAAGTTTGGCATGCATGTCAATCTGATATGAAAATCAAGGTTTCTTTGTGAAACAGGGAGTGGTGTAAGGCAATGTTTTTGTTTAGAGTATGTTACCAACATTTGCTTGTTAATCGCTTCTAAAATGTACGTTATACACTTCTTATGTCTTTATTCTGCTCTGAAGTCTCACTCCACCTAGCCAATTAGAACATTCTGTGATCATATAAATGCCTACTGAATATCAATCTTAACAACCAAGCTACAAATTCTTTCAGGTATAATGTATAGAAAATCTAAATACTGTCATAAGATTGGGAATATGTTCCATATAGGAACAATAAATTGACTCGTGAATGCAAGAACTCATCCCTTTGTTGTGAACTTACTGTACGGCAGATCGATGAACGGGAACATTTTAATACTAAACCTAAACATGTAAGTGACAAATGATATTAAGGCTCAGTGATGTCTATACCTATTTTGATACTCTATGGCAAATATCAGAAAGGATTATTTTAAAATAAATATGTTACAAATTTCTCACCAAGCTGACGGCAAACAACATCGGCATCATTTAAGTCCCATCCATCAGCACATACGGTACCCCAGGTTCCACCAAACTCTACTTCCACTATACCTTCGAAGGATCTCGCACTCCCAGCTAGGCGGACATCATTATCTGTGAACAAAAACGTTCCTACATTGTCAATGAAATTACCATACATTCCTTGCTGGACCTGAAAACGGGTTAATTCGGCCTCGTCGGCGTTTCGTCAATGGTTTGAAGGTGGTCGTATGTGACGTTTAATATTGAACGCGATTTGGGTCACACAGTATTACCCTGATGTGCCTTGACTACAAACGAGATTTGTAATCATACAGTATCTTCCTCTATACGTACATCCCAGTCGGATAAAATTATGCAGGCCCATAGCTACTTCCAAAATTAACGACGCCATTTGTAATCTTATATATCACGTGTAAAAAAATACTACACTTAATCCGATGTAGTTTATGAAATTATGAAAAACATACTGTTGTCAACGTTCGTATACGTTAAAGGAAGCTATTATACGCCTGTCGAAACTTAACCAGCCACTAAAAGGAATTAACCGATGGCAGACTATTAATGTACGCCTCATATGAAAAAGAAACATCTAGCATTTTACTGACACTGTTAGCTCTTGGTGCCTCAGCCTGCAACACAAAGCTCCATTCATTGGAACACATAAGACTTTACAGTGTTTCTTCGGTTTCATCCGAAAAAACAGGTTTCTTCCGGAAGAATGGAAGCAATTGGAAACAACTAGTTTCTTCCGGAAGTTTGAAACTGGAAGAAACTACTTATGTACCTGGAAACAATGAAAAGTCAAATGGGTATCATGAAAATTGAAGATATCGTTCTTTAAATTTAAATCTCTTTTACAAAGTTTTCCAAGTCTTATAGATTACAATTAAAAATTAGTGTCTCTGTAAAGTCCATCTCTGTAAAATGTATCTTTCAAAGTTAGTATTCTACACCTATACAGTAGGTCTACCATCTTTGCTCTAATACACATTTGAAAACCCCTTTTATGTGCAAGTTCGTGCTTCGCTCCCCTTAAGTTGATAAGCAGTTTAAAATAAAATAAAACTTTTGTCAGTTTTCATCAAAATGTCACAATGTACATGTGGTATGAATTCTTGAGAGGAAGACATGTTTTTTTACAAACAAATACTGGCAACGCATTTCTTGTCGCTTTCAAAACTATACCGAGATGATATATTTAAAGGTCATTACACAAGACTGCTTTCCCTCATCCTCCATCAATCCAACTCATTGATTTCCCTCATCCTCTCGATTCCTTCACAATAGTAACTCTTAAATATCTTAAGTGGAATGTGAATGTCTTAAAAAGGTACGAAGAGCCCAAGAACCAGCCACAATTACACAGAACTGGACTAGCTGTAGTGAATTAACCCAGGTCAAACAAAATTAAGTGCATTGAAAATCCATGTTTTTTATTTAGTTTTCTACAGAAGATTATCTCCTGGCTCTTAGCAGGAAGTTGTTGCCAGGAGCTCTATATACTCCAAAACTTATTGTGATTTATTAGCTGCAATATTGACAGTTGTATCTGTGCTCAGGATTGCCCTATGGTTCAGTTTTGTTTAGTTCTTAGATTTTGCATTAATCAGTCATGTACATGTACACAATAAAATTGTGTTAAAACTATAACAGTGATTTCCCGTTAATTTGAGTTTCTTTCAATTTTACTTGAAGAAACGGGAAGAAACCTTTTTCTTCCGTCCGGAAAAATACATGGTATTTACCACGCTTTTTCCACCTTGGAAGAACCTTGCGAACGCTGAGTCTTGCATGGCATCCACTTTCTCTGACGTACAAGAGCAAGAAATTTACTATATGGATTTCAACTCAAAAATCATTGGTTCGAATCCCGTTCTAGCTGTAAATATCTTTGCAATTTTCCATTGTCTATTATTTCCCAGTCAAAATTTCGTTGTTCGCCTAAATATGTTAAAGTTGAGGTTTATAAAGGAAAGAAAACCGACACAATTGTCGTGCGCTAATATATATTGCTCTGTTTATGTTTATGAAGTTTCATGTTTTGGTTGATTTCTTATTATAACTGATCAAGAAAGGATAACATATTAACATAATGGCACACACTGATGAGGAGCCAGCGTAATCAATTATATAGCCATGAAGTAGCATTCCAGGGATTTTATTTTAAAAAAAAATACACTATCATCTCATTTTTTAATCTTCTTTTAACATGAAAAGACTTAAAGGATTGGTTCAGGTGTTTGACATGTCTATTTTGTATGAAAGAGCACAAAAAGACAAAAAGAACAGTGAAGAAACTACCATGATAGCATGCTCTGTTAAGGAGATATGGCACTTTGAAGATATCAAAATTTCTTTGAAAACGACTGGTGTAGAAAGACTTACTGTGAGGGTGTGACGTCACATCCTCACTTCCTTAACATTTGTGAATATATTTCTTTAAAATTTATTTACATTTTTTAACACATTTGAAAATAATATAATCAAAAATTCTTCAGATGTTTAATCTCAAATACTTCCTTTGACAATTATGAGATCTCCTGACATATCTTTTGGTTGAAAGTCATGAAATCTCACAAAATATTTAGAGGAAAAAAAAACAAAGACTTTTCAGGAATGTGAGGATGTGACATCACAGCTAGTCAGATTTCAGCAGTTTCTACACAATCTGATAAAACTTTACACTTGAATATCTCTTTAATCGAAAAAGATATTTGAACAGTTTTTTCACCATTGTGTTTCTTTTATTGTCCTCCTACATATAACATAAACATGTATGACAACTGAACCAATCCTTTAAGTATACCTTAAGTCATACTTAAATGTACATGTGGAAGGAAAGTATAGAGCTATATATAACAATAATACATGAAACTTCTACCTGCACACTCTGTACACTGGCTGGTAAATATCAACAGTAAAATTGAGAGACAAACGTCTTTGGCTGTTGCAGAGTGACGAAATGCCATCGCTATGTTTTGATAATGTCTCAAATTCAATATGAATCCATAAATGAAGACACCGGTCAGTTGAGATATTTTCTGTTGCCTACCATTTGTAAATTTGCTCTTCAGTACCTATGTACAGTTTATAATCTACTGTATATGTGAATCGCAACTTAACTTCCTTCATTTAGCTATGCGGCTGTACACAACCCATGCTTCCGTTGGACTGCATTGGGAGTCACCTATTTCTGTTCGGTCAACCGTTTCAGATGTCTCAAAGGACATGCCACCACGAAAGAGGTGTTGATATGGAATATATAAGACCATGTACCATTTCGCTGTTCACTATGAGAATAGAAAAAAAAACATGTTGGACTATGTTTAATTGGCTCATTTAGTAAATACAGTGCGATTCAGTGATTTTGTAATCCTGCAAAGCTGAGGTTATCGGTTCCAATCCAGTTCTAGTAAAAATAAGTATTTTTTTCATTTCCAAATATGTATATACCTTAGGTGGAGTAACCAGACGAGCCTTCACTGTGCATTTAACTGTTTGCAATTTTATGCAAACCATTCAACCACGACGGCAAACACCTATACAACCTAGGTGCCCACGCTATATATGTGTATGGAATAGAAGTCGATCCATATACCTTTTTGTCTTTCTTTCACTTAATCTAGTTGAATAAACAGTGTCCTTAACACCGCAGTTTTTCTGTGCTGCTTCAGATGATATTAAGCACAAAGTGTGTTTACATTGAAATGAATAGAATTCCGTAACCTTCATTCTCAAAAAGCATGTCACCACCAAAGAGGTGTTGATATGGAATCTATCAATACCATATACCATTCCGCTGTTCACTAAGAGAATAAAAAACAAAACATGTTGTACTATGTTTAATTTGCTCATTAAGTAAATACAGTGCAATATAATGAATCTGTAATCCTCCAAAGTTGAGGTTATCGGTGTCAATCCAGTTCTAGAAAAAAAAAAAAATTTTTTCTTCTCATTTCCAAATATGTAGTTATGTTCTCGTGGTTTTGAAAGAGTTTTCTGTTGACAAACAATGTGAAACTAATATGAAAGAGAAATTAGTCCCGCCACTGCTATAGTTGAAAACCCAACCTCAATATCTTGACCAGTTACGGATGCTTCAATGTAACCTATTTTGACTGGCTAAACATTCAACTACCCCAAGAAGCTGGATCACAGAAAAGGGTCTGTGATGTCACCAGGGCAAAGGCTCTTCCAAGGCTTTAGTTAGGCTCTCATGATGTTCATCGTTGAAAACTGATAGGCCTAACATTTGAAATGTTTTCTTAACTGTCAAAGTTCTCGAGCTGTACTTAGAATTTCATCAAACTGTGGATACATTATTGATAATTTATAAAGAGAAAACCAAAAACATTTTACTCTGAGTTCCCTGAAGACATAACCAATGCTGCTGTTGCCAGACGCATTGACAAAATATCACATAATTTGAAAAAAAAGGAATCAATAAATTCTCGCTACAAAATGCTACGAGGATTTGGTTTTCGCCTAAAGATAGTTCAGCAATTTGGCTAAGCAGTCAACTTTAGCCATCAGACTATCATTTTCATTTCTCCTATTTACAGATTTAACATTCCTTCCATACAAATGCTGTCCAAATATGCTGATTTAATCATAAAATTTAATTTACGCTAAATGTAACAGTACGTATCGTGGCTCTAGAAGGACTTTGCGCGAGTTTTCGATATTTCGACTTATACTCGTTTCAAACTTTCGAATTTTGCGTTTCGACAACTTTATTTCGAGATACCGATGTTTCGACTTTATTGTTTTGAGATTTCGATGTTTTGAAATTTCTATCTTTCAATTATATCGACCTTTTCGTTTCGGATTGTGTTTTTCCAGACTTTGATGTTTCGACTATACTTCGTTTCGAGTTGTCGATGTTGAGATTTCGACTTTACGAGTGCAGACTATACCATGATGTAACTATACATGTGACTTGATTTGAGTGGTAAACGCATAAGCTATCTCAAAAAGTCCGAGGAAATTGTTCCCTTGTGCTGCATCCCGAACACAAATTCCAGTTTTCGAATGTATTTCAAAGAGCAATTTTCAGTTATAGTTTCCTTACCTTTTAACTACGAAAAAACATAAAAGCAGAAAGGAAATTTTTGTGGACGGTTTTACCAAGAAAGACGATGGTGTTGCTTAATGTGTCTGAGATTTTTATAGTAAAAGCGTGTTTTGCTTTGATTTAGTGTAAGATCAAGGAATATATAGAATACCCAACTGTAATCAGGTTACTAAATGAGCTTTTGGAGGGCATTTTGGTAACTCGACGCATGCATTACAGGCTGATTTGTGAATGAACTTTGATTTAGAATTTTAACATTTCCCAAATATGTGTTATGTGATCCCTCGCTTGAGTTCTTTGTTCTCAACTTTCCTCTCTCTCTCTCCCTCTCTCTCTCTTAGTAAGTTTTTTTTTGTGCTGCATAATACTGAGAGATATCACGTGACATTATAGGCTGGTTTATTCTCCAGCTGCAACGAATGCATTATGTATTGACTGTTATATAATTACAGGCTAAGATCATGTTTTGTATCTATGTTTCTTTCTATTCTAAGGGAATCGTGATCGATCTATATTCTGTGTCATGTGTAAAAAAATGAATGACTCAACCAAAAATGTAATATATTTGGTCATTTTTACAGTGTAAAAGACGAGTATGTGTGATCCCTCGCTTGAGTTCTTTGTTCTCAACTTTCCTCTCTCTCTCTCCCTCTCTCTCTCTTAGTAAGTTTTTTTTGTGCTGCATAATACTGAGAGATATCACGTGACATTATAGGCTGGTTTATTCTCCAGCTGCAACGAATGCATTATGTATTGACTGTTATATAATTGCAGGCTAAGATCATGTTTTGTATCTATGTTTCTTTCTATTCTAAGGGACTCGTGATAGCTATATATATTCTGTGTCATGTGTAAAAAAACGAATGACTCAACCAAAAATGTAATATATTTGGTCATTTTTACAGTGTAAAAGACGAGTATGTTGTCATTTTGTTACTATATATGTGGATGTCATAGTGACACTAGCACCCGACACCTTTGTAATTGTTTTCCTATTTTTAAGATCGTATCTCTGCCTTTTGGTTAAGATCATGTGTAGCAATATTTTCTCATCTAGGGGGAATCATGATACACACCTGACGATGATCACATAGTCACAGTCTCGATGCAAGAGGAATGTGATTGAGAGAGGATCGGTCGTTTCGTTTTTTGGTTTTTCGTTCCCAGGCGGTTTGTTCTTGGGTTTATTCTTGGGTAAATTTATGAACGGGATTCTAACCAGTCACCTCTCGGTTACAAGCCCAGCGCTCTACCAGCTGAGTTATCCAGGCCATGAGCGTTATGGTAAAGAGTTGAATTCAACTACCGTTAGGGCTGACGTCTGATGTTAATGCCCCCTGCTGCAGTGTAGACTCATCCCACGTTACTATCTCGCCATGGCTATAGACTGATGGCCCACATCTGCAGAGTAGACTCCTCCCACTTTACTATCTCGGCATGGCTATAGAATGATGGCCTCAAGTTTGATCACCGTTTTGTCGCCATACGGCAGCAGAGGAAAATCCTCTGAGAGGTGGGAGCTCACAGTGTGTGATTCATGTGTACCTATCGGTGAAATAAAGTCGTAGCGCTCAAGCCAGTAAAGATAAAGTTTACATAATTTTATGGAGTTTCCGGGCAAATAAACAGGAGTTATAGAATCCGGTTCGTTACCCATAAGACTAGAGTTCTCAACCCATCGAGACGACACTTGATAGGGTTATGAAGCACGTACTAAAATTTCGAATACCTTAATTTTAAAGTTACGACTTCCTCTTGAGGACCACGCAAGTACAACTTATGAAAATGTTTGAGTAAATCTCAAGTTCATGTAGTGAAGAGAAAATAACAATTCCAAACGTTTTACTTATACACTATAAATGTGTAATGAGTAACTGGTTAAACATTTCAAGTGCTAAATATTGCTACCACACGGGGCATTCCATTACAACCTACAAAAATGTGTTTGTATTTGTCATGAGTGTACGGAAGCGTAAAAAGAACATGCACATGGACGAGTTATACATTTCAATAAACTTGTAAAGTTCTTAGCATTGTTTTCTTCAAAACGGTAAAATCGGAAAAATGTCCGTTTTGCGAACTTTGAACAAACTTGGCAAAATGTAAAATATATGTGATCAAATAACCGTTTTGACGCAATGAACTAAATGTTCAAAGCGGTCAAATCTGATAATAACCGTTTAACACCTGTAACTATTGTGACAAAACCTCAATTTTTCAAATAAGCTCGTTGCACAATTTACATTTTACAGCATCTTGACAAAACGTCGAAATCTGAAGAATAAAAAACTTGCGGTTTTGACGAGATGTACAAAATAACAAAACTCTACAATTACCATTTTGCGCACTGTCTTGTTAGCGAGTATTAAACCGGCAAGATTATTGTTCCCTTTTGCAAATGTGTGTAAATCGTTTATTGTGGTGTCTTTCCTACGCTTCCGTAATAATGCTCATTGACCGAATGTTACAAGACCATTCGAAAATAGAATCCTATATAAACGCGTACATTTAAAACTATTTGATATTACACAACAGCATAGACGGTCCTTTCCGAAAAATGTAAACATTTTGACATTTCTCACACTTCATAATTGTAAATTACCAAAACTTCCCTTGTATTTATTTTCTTAGAAAAAATAAAAACTGTTTGGAGTAACTACGAGATCAAATATTTCCCAGCATATTGTGTAACACTGGAAGCTCACTCAGCGTAATCCGTACGTTGCCTTTGATAGCGAAATGCTGGATCCACACACAGGCGTAAGTGTATATGTTGCTGGGGAGGGGAGAGGGGGGGGGCTTGGGTGACACCTTTTTAATAATGAAAACCTCTCCTACTGTCCCTTAGTATCAAGAAAGAGTAGTTGAATCAACATTTTGAAGAATGTAATTGTTTTAACAAAGTATTTAGAAGGGATAAATGTTGTCACTATTAACTTTACAGTACATTTATGTTTATTATATATTACACAACAGCATAGACGGTGCTTTCCGAAAATTGTAAACATTTTGAAATTTTCACACTTGCAAAATTACCAATTCTTCCCTTGTATTTATTTCTTAGAAAAATTAAAAACTGTTTGGAGTAACTACGAGATCAAATATTTCCCAGCATATTGTGTAACACTGGAAGCTCACTCAGCGTAGTCCGTACGTTGCCTTTAATAGCGAAATGCTGGATTCACACACAGACTTAAGTGTATATATTGCTGGGGAGGGGAGGGGAGGGGGGCTAGGGCAAGGGCGTAGGAACCGGGGGGCTGGGGGCGCCAGCCCCCAGTGAAAAATATGGAGGGGCGGTAGTATCATTCCGCCCCCCCCCCCCGCTTCGCGAGTCAGAAACCCCTTTTTTCATTTCCAAATGAGAAAAAAATCTCATTTGGAGCACCAAATTGCATCTAAGGCCAGGTGAAAATGCAAAATTATTTACAAAATGGAGTGGGTGTAAAAGTGTGCTATAATGCACCAAATTGCATCTGAGGCCACCTGGAAATGCAAAAAAATTCCAAAGGGGAGGGGGACATCCCCTCCCCTTAGACCCCTCCTCCAGGCCGGCCATCAGTCTTCAGCGTCCCCCCCCCCCACTCAAAAGTACCTTCCTACGCCACTGGGCTAGGGTGACACATTTTCAACAATGTATACCTCCCCTTTTGTCCTTTAGTACCAAGAAAGAGTAGTTGAATCAACATTTCGAAGAATGTAATTGTTTTAACAAAGTATTTAGAAGGAAGAAATGTTGTCACTATTTAGTTTACTTTGGTTATAGTTGTTTTTAATATTTTTATGCAATAGTAAATGTTCCTTGCTAAAGGGATATGTAGACCTATTCGATATCATGTCGTGTCTGCCTACGTTTGTGTAGATGTGATGCATCGACTTGTAAACACGAAAATGCACAGACAATGTACATCATGATGGTTTTACTTACGTGTATAGGCCTACTTGATGTATGAATCCATCCTAGAGAGTTAGCTACATAAATATATCGTTTTATGGAGTGCAAGCGTCATTTGAGGTCATCATAGGTAAAAGTCTGGAACTTAAGAAATCCAACAATTCCAATGGTCGGTTTGAACGATGCATATTTAGTGTGTGGATCCACGCTAGTGAATTATAAAGTCAGGGTTTCTTTGATGAAGTCAAAGGTCATTTGGGTTAAAAGTTTGTAAGCACCATACCTACACCAATATTAATTCAAGGATACTATTTAACCAGTACATTCTTAGTGTGTAGAACACCTCTACGTTAATGTGAAACAAATTTCTATTCTCTTCTGTGGACTCAGTGCGACGTAAGAGCACATTTTGAGGTCAGCGAACAGCAAAGCCTGAAACCCTTGTAAGCACAATAATTCCACACATTTGAACTAGTGGTAAAAAGGGTTATTTTGAGGTCAACCTGTGTACAAGTCTGGAAATCTTTGAAGCATGATACATCGAAATATTAAGCTCTGATGAACTCCATGTGCTTTTCTCCACCTAAATGCAAGAACCTCACTATACTGTCTATTGTTTGGAAAACTTGAGAGGAGATTAATGTTGACTTATGCTTTTCATTGGTCAATTACATTATGTTAGAAGGGTTGATTGAATGTGTGGAAGGGGTTTTCTTGAGGAGTATGGGATAATTATAATCTTCGCAGCAAATTTCATTTCATTTTCATAAAAATTATTATTGGTTTTTGTTCTTCATCAGTCCATAAGGGTAAAAAAAGATTCAATAGGAATATTAAACATAAAGATGGGTAATGTACGAGGGAGTGGGATGTGGGTGGGCGGGGGTGCATTGTATTTGTGCAAAAGTGTAATATGCACCTTACTACAAGATCAACCACATTTTTTATGCCTATTATCTCCTCTTGGGTCGACCAATAGCTAAATTATTGTTGCATGTTTTATAATAACCTAAGTTATAAGTGTAACTTAACAGGAAGTTAATTCATGAAGTTTTACTCATAGTTACAAGTATTGTAATTTTCATTAGTTCAGACACATTCACAGATCAAGTAATTCAAATGGGAAGAAAAATGCAGCTACCTTCCAATACTGATCTACTCCCTGTCAGATATTAGGTAATAATTTCACATATGGACGAAAATGTTCAGTTCTTATAAATAATATAGTTATAAATGTAAGTATAGTATTTCTCAATAGTTCAGACATCACAGATCAAGTAATTCAATAGGGATGAACCATGCAGCTAACTTCCAATACTGATCTTCTCCCTGTCAGATATTAGGTAGTAAATTTCACTTACGGACGCAAATGTTCAGTTCTTATAAAAAATAACAATAAGAATCCATATAATATGATGTAATCATAACAAAACTGTATTGATTCAATTATTTTTGTTATATTGTTCATATTCCTTCTTTCTCTTGGACATCATTTTACTTGTTGATGCACAATAAAAAGAAAATCTACAAAAAAAGGAAAAACAATCTGTAATACCACTCTGCTAAAGAATGAGTTTATCATAAAGGTAGTTGCTTAGGTTATGGGGAGCAAAGTTCACTCAAGGTGATCCAGAGAGCTACAGTATGTTGGTACATACTGGATATTGATAACTTATAAGGCTAATGAAAATGGTACACCTTTTCACATCATCATAGGGTATTAAGGAAAATAGGCATAGGGACAGAAAAGTACACCACCAGCTCTATTAACACTTTTGTAAGGGAAAAAAAGATTTTCATTGGATAAAAAGAAAATAAGTTGGACACAGTTTGGTATCTTCCTTTGAAGAATGCTGGACTTTGTGGTCCAGTTTCACTGTATACTTATCATTAAATCACACCAAGAAAGAAAACATCCAATTGGTCAGTGCTTTCCTACCAGTGGGTAAGTTACCCCTAGATCAAATGATTAATTCCTCTCTCTTTTGTTGGGGGGGGGGGGCGGTTGAGAGGAGTACATGGCTCTTTTGTTGACAGCAAGAAAAAGAAATGATATCGTTGAAACATATGGTAGATTCATTGGTTCAGGCCTCTTTGTATGTTCTTGTACTATGTAAGATTGCTGTGATGTACTTTAGTGTATGACCATATAACTAACAGTGAAATACACTTACTACACAAGGCAACCAAATTAATTGGTTCTTTTTCTTCCAACGGAGTGTAATGTCTGTTCTACATAGATAGGACATGTGGGCGGAGTATGGGCTTGGAAAAAAGGGCATTTTGGGTAACGGTTACAAAATGCTTAGGAATCGCTGGCCTATGCCCACCCTACACACCTCATTAGTTCAAGACAACCACATTATCCTGACAGACTGTGTAACAATCACCAACCATTGTACGAGCAAGCCTAGATATTGGATGACTGATGTCTCCATTACTACATTAGTTAGCAGTTTGATGCTGTCCCAAAAAACAATATGTTCAAAGGTTTCTTAACATTAACACAAATACTATTTTTCTCTTTCCAATAAATAAAAGAAGATTAAGGCAGTTATCAAATGCTCTCCAACCATTTCAAATATGAAAAGTTTTAAATGAACCTTATTCATAATATAAAAGCAGGGTTTTTTGTTTTTCATGAAAAGATATCATAGGTGGTTAATTAAGCACATCTATAGCAATCTTTTATTTTTTAGTTATATTTGAATAACTTAGTAAAACTGTCAATAAATTGCCGAAAGCTACTTTCATATCATGGTCAAACCAAATTTTTAAGCCTAGTTCATTACGTTGTGTCCTTGGGCAAGATGCTTTATCTCACTTGCCTCTCTCCACCCAGAGTTTAAATGGGTACCTGTGAGGTAACTTGTCATTGTGCGTAGTATATAACTGCTGCCGACTGGAGGGATTGTCTATGGGACAGGTTATCATTGACCAGGGGTAATATAACATCTGTAAAGCGCTTTGAGACCTATCGCTGGTGTAAAGCGCTATATATATAGAAAGGAAATATTAATATTAAACTCTATGCTTTCATCTGACATATAAGAGCATGACTAAATGTCTGCTTATATATGCACAACGATGCATTAACTACTTACCAATTATACAACTAAATTGTCTTACGTTCCTCTTAGAATGGACTTTAAATGGAGGACAGGTGTTTGGCAAAGGTTTTACTTATCCCTACATTACTATAGGAGACCAAATTCAGAGCCTTCCAACCTGCTACACAAAATTTGAATACTAACTTTGTTGTGCTATGGAATTGAAATGTATTGTCTCTTAAAATAACTCTATTGCAGACCATACCACAATTAACTTCCAATTGACTTGAAATATTTAATGTTGTACAGTGCAATTCAGGTTCTACTATTTGAGCCAATAGCAGTACATGTGTGCTATGGTATTGAAGTATATTCTCTCTTAAAAGAACTTTATTGCAGACCATAGCACAGTTAACTTCCAATCGACATGAAATATTTAATGTTGTACAGTACAATTCAGGTTCAACTGTTTGAGCATGATTCCAATAACAGTACATGTGTGCTAGGATATTGAAGTGTATACTCTCTCCAAAGAACTCTATTGCAGACCATACCATAATTAACTTCCAATTGACATGAAATATTTAATGTTATACAGTGCAATTCAGGTTCCAATCTTTGAGCCTGATGTATAGTGGTCAAAAATGCCAAGATACTGTACAGTTAACATGCTTATACCATGGCTAATGGGAAACTGCTCTCGGAAACCAAACACACCTATGCATAACCACTTTCAAAGAGCAGCACGTATGTGCTTTGGTATTGAAGTGTGTTCCCTCAAAATAACTCTATTGTATAACATACCACAGTCACAGTCAAATTGACATGAATGAAATACAACAAAAAATTGAAAAGCTTATTGAATGGCTTATCCCATTGCTGTTAGTAAGATAAATGCTATTGTTTATCTTGGATATTCAGGACTCAACCTTTGCTGACTCTTTCCCTTCCTCCGTGAGGTATTTCTCCTCCACACTCCGAGGGCCGTACAAGAGGACATAAGCGCAGTGCCAGTCACCGCCTCCTGAGAGTCTCAAGATGTCTTCTGAAGTCACAGGAGATACATCATCGTCATCAAACTTAATCCATTCATCTGGTATAGAGAGAAAGAAATTCTCTCGGTAAGTAAATCCTAAGCCCACATTTTGACGGGCTGTGTTCTTTGGCCCAATTGTTCCTCATGTTTCCCAAAGATCATGCAGGCTACAGCAGTTGGATATACAGCTAAAATTAGAGGCATACTTCCAACTGTTTTGGCTTTAAAACGATGGAATTCCTTAAATTCATCTATGATATTCACTGGTAGCTTCACACTTTGAAAAGTCTGGAAAAGCCTCTATGAAGCATTGAGTATGTTTAAGATACCTAATATCAATGAATCATAAAACACACATTACATCATATCACAGTAAACATACAGTATGTATGGATGGGTTGTATCTTTCCTATTGATGTTCATAATACAATGTCCTCTTATGTACCCCCTGCACATATTGTAGGATAAACTGAGATGAAAACAATCTGTTTTGTGCCATGGCAAATAACAATGCATGTGGAGATGAATAGTACTTTACATAATAACCAGGCAGCTCCACACAGGCAAGAAGCATATCAGGTTTTCCCTCTTCTCTTCTGGATGTTTCTTTGTTTTAATGGGGATGGGATGGGATGGGGGGGAGGGAGGGGATAGAACCTACACATTTTGTAATACTCAATGATTTTGTTGATCTTTGAAATTAATCATAATAATGATAATAAAAGGAATTTATAAAGCGCAAAATGCAAAAGCCTCTAAATCATATTTCATTCTTAAGCGCACATTCATGAACCCTGGTGTGTTTACATCTTTGGGTCAAGGCATACTTGATTTTAGGGAAACTACTTCAAGTAAACTACCTTGCAATCCACTCACCTCCTTTCCTTTTGACCCAGCCGACATAATGGCCAGATGAGCTAGATCTTCCTTGGTGGGTCAACACTGCCTGGAGTTCATAATAGCCGCTGTTGTTACTACCTTTATCTGAAATAAGATCAAATAGTTATCACAATAAACAGTCAAGCAGGCATTATCGTGAAACCATATTACATATCAAACTTTTATGAAATGGAGTTCAGAATAGACGTTCAGCAGGACAAATCAGACCTTACACAAGATTTCACTCCTGGTGACTAGTAGAAATATGCACTTTCCTAAAACTGTTAATACTAATTAGCAGATTGTTTGAAAAGCCAATTGGAAGTGAAAACAAAATAAATTTCAAAGTAAGCTCCGCCTAAATTTGTGCCGAACACTTGCATCTGAAATCTTGTTATTCTGGAAGGATTAAAGTTAGGTAATGAAAAAACATTTTCTTGATATACAGTAGAGTGTAAAATATAGTATGATGTCTGTTCAAATCAGAACAAGTTTGAAACAAAACAAGCCACAGAGCATTAGAATTGGGTGCATGACTGAGGGGTAGTATTGTTTAATTAACCTGTGACTTCATCCTCTCTTCAATGAACACATCACCTTATATGCATATGCTCTGGGATAAAACTGATCAGCTTTTGATTTCTATGATACCATGATACCCCTCCCGCAGCCCCCACCCCTCTTTCCCATCTTATAGAGAGAGAAACATGTCCTTTTTAAGCAAAGAGGTTCAGACTGGTTGTTCCAAACTTGGGGGTCTCCTAGCTTAACATCTTCAAGGTTAGGATCTGACACATTGAGCCAGTAATGTCTAATGTGACAGCAATCCAGACAGAGAAGGACTGGAAGTCTTTATTACGATCAGTTTCATGGTTTAGTGTATATTCACTAGTGTAATATTCACTTACCATCTGAGAATTCAAAGGGAAGGTACTTAGCATCCTCATCGACAGCCACTTCGCTCTGCAGTTTAACCTTCTTTCCTTCTTGCTTTGCCTAGAATAAGGAAAAACATCAAAGAGAATTTTTTTTAGAAAAAACAAATGTCTCTAGCACTCTCCTTTACATGTACCAGAGAAAGAACAGAAAAGTACATAAATTAGATAGCTACCAGGATCAATTACATAGCCAAAATTTTGAAAGGGGGAGGAGAATTTTAAAGGGGTATTTCTCACAAAGGGAGCCTTATTACACTCAGCGGAGCGCTATGATGTACAGAGAATTTTTTTGTCCAAAAAGCCTCCCACGTTTGTAGGAAATAAACAATAATAAGAGTATTGTATTACGTAGCAGACGAACATTCCGGTGAAAGCCTGAGAAGGGTCGCTTAGCTTCCTTCAACCTGAAAAGAGGGCATTAGTGATATTTCCTGCTTTAAGTTAAATTTTATTTTTCAGGAAAAAGGGGAGGGGGGGGTGATCACTCCCATTGCTCCCCCCTGGCTACGTCCCTGACCAGGATGCAAACAGCTTCTAAAGAAAGCTTCATGTTTTAAAAGTCCCCCCTCCCCCACTTTGCCAGCACCCCATCACAGACAAGTTGGTTAAATATCACCAATAACACTTTCTGTCAGTGTGACAACAAAACAGACATGAAACTCCCTCTTTCTTCATGCCACAATCCTTTTCTCACATTAAACCAAAGTGTTCCAAAACTGATTCCCTTTCTATGGAATGACCTAATTATACAAAGGGGAACACAGGAATTGCAATAACAAAGGTGAGAATACAAGGTGATAGGAAAAATGGCTCAGAAGGGTGACAAATGAAAGAATAAAAAAAATAATAATAATAACAGAAACAAATTTCTCATGACAAGCAAAATATAGGAAAAAGATAAGAAATTACCTTTTGTGCCTCAGCTGTCTTTTTATCTTCCATAATTTTGAATTTGTCTCTCATTGGAACCAACTTCTCTTGGAGAGTTTCTGAACAAAGATCCCAGACGTCTAAAGTCATGGGAAACTTAACGTCCTGACAGAAAAACAGATAAGTGTGAACTTTAAGTATAAGTTGTTGATTTAGTTTCTTTTAGCATTGACAGGGTTCACAACAGACACAAAGACATTTCTTTCAGCAGCTGCCATTGTAGTATGTACGATGGCAAGAGTAATGCATTCAGCTAAGCACTTATGATACACTAACCTTGAGGATCTTGGCATTTATACTCTCCTTTTCTTTATACTGGAATCTGACCATCTGAATGGTTAAATAAGCAGGAAGACGACTCAACTTGGACTCCTTGATGTATTGAGCATTTCTCTCCAACGATGGAGAATTCTTTTCAATATGTTCTGACAACCTCTAAAAATGGAAACAAAGACAAATCCATTGTGTGATTTCTGATAAGGGATACGGGCAGTTAATAAATAGATGACGGCAACGACCATCCGCTATTCAATAAACATGTAGACGATGTAATCCATTGATTTATCAGTTTGTGCAATAATGAGGCATACTTCTCTGGTGTTGTTTAAAATAAAAGCAAGCCAAATTTATTTGAAAAGGAACTGACTATTTGTGTCTCTGTTTTTAATAAAATTAAAGGTCAATGCTTATAGAGGACACTTACATACTGTAATATGAACACGTCAAATGCTGTAGCTCTCAGTGGTCTTTACACTTCCAATCTTCTCTGAATCTATTTCGGTGCCCAAAGGGGAATCTCTTTTTAAAAGTACTTATATGTTTTTAAAGTATCTATTTTAGATATTTACATCCATTTGTGTAAATAGTATAACAAGGATGGAACAAGTATCCAAACAAGAGGAGAGGATGAAAGAAGTTGAAGAGATCTGAAGAAGCTACATGGTTTTACAAGGCAGCTCACCATTAAAGATTAAAGAGCAACAGATAAAGCGATACAAACAGTAATTAACTAATGACTACTCACCGACTGTAGCCCTGTGTGCATGTATCTAACTTCATGGTCAATGTAACAACTCAGCTGAAAAAATGATTCCTTAGAGTTGGTAGGCTTCTCGGCCTCTGCCTCGATACACTTTAGACTGAATAGAAACTCGGTCAAGGAAAGACAACAAATACTCCTGTCTCTTTCATAATCAATCCTGTTGTTCATTCTGCACCCAAAGGTTTTCTTGTGAGATTTGGTGTGATGTACTCAAAAGATGATATAAGAGAAGTTTGCAAATACTATCAAGTCTGCAAGTAATGAGAAGAAAGCTGTCTTAGGATAGCTTAAGGGGATTACAAAGCTGGGATCACTTAGACATGTTGTAGGGTATTTGGATGTTAATCATATTAGTACTGTATTCATTCTTGGTCTTATCCAGGGTAGCCTATAGTTAATAGTTACTATACCTAGATGATACTGGGTAAATAGAAAGTCACCATGTAAGTAATCCTAAGAATAGCTAAGCCTATGTAATCCTAAGTAATACTAAGTATATATTGTATTCTATGTGTGTAATCTGTACACTAAGGAGTGTCATCTGTCTCTGTGACAGATGAGAAGATGAGGGTAATAGATCAGTAGAGCATACACTACCACCATGTGCAGCTGTGTTTTTCTTGAGTTGTCTCTACAATGTAAAGACTTGCTAATAGGATTAAAGGATAAAGTTAGAGATGAGGAGAGGGGTTTAGGGTGGTTGGACTGTGGCTTTTATGAGGTGAGAAGGTAATAAGGAGACACAAGAAAAGGTAGAAGCCGAGGTTGTGTGAGAGGATAGCGGTGATAGTGTTGCAAGGTAGCAGAGTTTGTAGATGAAGGAATGATGTTTTGTGATTGTGAAAGGAAGCAGTGGCATTTTGTGGAGTCCGATAATAAATGAAGAAAAGCACTGAATAACATTGTCCTGAACTTATTACCCCAAACTACGTTACACAAGTGTTAGCATATTATTTCCTATTTCTATTTTCTGATACAATGTCCCTATCTATATTGCTAACATTTGCCATTTTTTAAATTCTTTTTTAAGCAAAACTTCCAGTGATCTCTTTTTGGATTAGCCAAGTCGCTTCAGCCAATAATTCTCTCTGGAGTTTGTTCCAGGACTAACAGTATACCCTGTGTCATGGAGATATGTACCAGAGGGACAAAGAAAAAAACAATTAACAATACCATTAGAAATCTAAATTGAGAAAGGATACGTGGTATCAAACTCCCCGCGGAAGTATTGATCCATAAAACCCTTGTTTGTAGAAGACGCCCCGTCAACGTCCATCGGCTCCCCAACGCCTGTTATGCTGGGTAACTTCTGCTGCAACATTCTCGTAATCTGAATCCAACACTCATTGGCATCCTTGGAGAAACAAGAGTAGAAACTTGAGAATTATACACAGTATCCATGAACCGTTTACAATGTGGACACGATGGCCGACATTTGATGGTGACAAGATATGAGTTTTGTTTCGGTTACATGAATGTCATTATGGACACACATGGACAGTAGCATGGTGACTGAATAGTAGAGGTGTGATACTTGAAGAGTCACATGTACTTGAGATATGAATGTCATTATGGACACACATGGACATTAGCATGATGACTGAATAGTAGAGGTGTGATACTTCAAGAGTCACATGTACTCGAGATATGAATGTCATTATGGACACACATGGACAGTAGCATGATGACTGAATAGTAGAGGTGTGATACTTGAAGAGTCACATGTACTTGAGATATGAATGTCATTATGGACACACATGGACATTAGCATGATGACTGAATAGTAGAGGTGTGATACTTGAAGAGTCACATGTACTTGAGATATGAATGTCATTATGGACACACATGGACATTAGCAAGGTGACTGAATAGTAGAGGTGTGATACTTCAAGATGCACATGTACTTGAGATATGAATGTCATTATGGACACACATGGACATTAGCATGGTGACTGAATAGTAGAGGTGTGATGCTTGAAGAGTCACATGTACTTGAGATATGAATGTCATTATGGACACACATGGACATTAGCATGGTGACTGAATAGTAGAGGTGTGATGCTTGAAGAGTCACATGTACTTGAGATATGAATGTCATTATGGACACACATGGACATTAGCAAGGTGACTGAATAGTAGAGGTGTGATACTTCAAGATGCACATGTACTT
>JAIPMN010034541.1:0-13144 GCA_020650975.1 Apostichopus californicus
ATGGAAATAATAAAAAAGCATGTGGTTGATTTGGTCATGTGATTTATACTGAATATGCAAAAGTGTATGGACAGCAGTCTCTGCGAGAATTAAACGAAAGTAATACTTAATTACTTATTATTGTTCATTTGGTGAAACAAAAGTGTTATGATTATCATTGATTAAACAATTGCCATGTTGTATGTGTTATAACTGCAAATGCACAGATCTATGCACTGTACTGTTTGCAAAAGTTAGTCAGTTTCTCTTCATAGTTTTTGTCATGAATATTTAAAAAGTCAATTTAAAAAGTCAATGAATAGTCAAATATATTGGATGTGCAGCACTGCATATCATAAATATGCAAGGACCGTAAAAAAAAAAAAAAGGATCCACAAAGTAGTACATTCTCTTTGGAATAATTCTGTTTGAAATAATAAGATAAGTCTTTTGCAATCGTGTTTGTTATGCTTATGTCTACAGGGACCTGATTTTGAATTTTCAACGCCATTACCTAAATGGGCCACAGACCATTCTATACAGGTAACAGATCCAACACTGAAGGTAGAAAATGAAGCAAGGGGCTAACTGAGAATCGTCAGCAAATTTTGAAGTATTAAAGATATGTTTTATGTGAGTTTATTGTCCCTTATGAATAGCATGTTCAGCAGAGGGAAACAATACAGTCTGGTATGAGTTTCTGAAATATTTAAAAAAAAAATTATGGAAATAAGCAGATATTTTTCTTTCAAACATCATCAAAACAAAGAGACCCAGGTAACATCAATTTGCACGTAGTGCAGAACTACATATGTAAGGTGTTGTTGATCAAAATGAAAAGAAAGTGTTGTCAAAGATCTTTAGTCGTTCATAAAAATTGGTGGTATTTTGTAATTTTGTCTTGATTTAGGGAGCGAAAAAAGATAAGCATGAGAGGGGTGGTGGGGATAGGGAGGGGTGGTGGGGATAGGGAGGGATGGTCGGGATAGGTGATGGGGATAAGGAGTGGTGATGGGGATAGGGAGGAGTGATTGGGAGAGGGAGGGGTGGTGGGGATATGGGGGTAGGCTTCCTTCTCCGGTAAGTTTTGCGATATAGGCCAAGTATCCCTTGACGTATGGATTTGAGAAACCTTGTTAGGGATCTAAGAATAGCAAGATGCGTTCACTTAATTATCTCATACTGCTTAATGTGGAATAACATGAGCAGTATGAGATATCCATCAAGGAGAGTTGTATTGTCTCATACTGCTCATGTTATTCCACAATACCATACTGTACATACATGTACTGTAGGAGAGTTGTATTGTCTCATACTGCTCATGTTATTCCACAATACCATACTGTACATCCATGTAGGAGAGTTGTATTGTCTCATACTGTACATCCATGTAGGAGAGTTGTATTGTCTCATACTGTACATCCATGTAGGAGAGTTGTATTGTCTCATACTGCTCATGTTATTCCACAATACCATACTGTACATACATGTACTGTAGGAGAGTTGTATTGTCTCATACTGCTCATGTTACTCCACAATACCATACTGTACATCCATGTAGGAGAGTTGTGTTGTCTCATACTGCTCATGTTATTCCACAATACCATACTGTACATCCATGTAGGAGAGTTGTATTGTCTCATACTGCTCATGTTACTCCACAATACCATACTGTACATCCATGTAGGAGAGTTGTATTGTCTCATACTGTACATCCATGTAGGAGAGTTGTATTGTCTCATACCGCTTAAATGTTATTCTTCAATACCACAAGTAGTACATCCATGTAGGAGAGTTGTATTATTCACAATATATCTCTGTAACCCTATAATGTGTTGTTTACAGTCGTTGGATTGGTTGACTGTAGGAAGGGAGACAATTCAAACAGATTTGGGATTAGATTTCTCAAAGAGCTTCCGCAGCTTCCTATTGACTTGGTGATAAAAACATTAAAGGAGTATTACAGCTCTGAGAATTAAATAAATACCTATATAGTGTGTGTGTTCTGTAATTTAAAAGGGTCAATATTGATTGTTCTCATTCCACTAAGCTTGGTTCAGGTAAACTTTGAAAAATGTTCTGTTGTCTAGGCTTTTTAAATTTGGACTACTTTGGATGAAACCAGTAATGTAATACTGTTCAGGTAAAAGCTACAATATTATACAATATGGGTATATAGTTGATAGCTGACCTTCAACATTCTCAGAGAATATTAAGACCAGTTCCTTTCTGGTTTTCAGCCATAATTGACTTGAAAATAATGGAAGCTAGTTCTAGATATGTTGGTAATGGAGATTATGCTTGGAAATAGTAGTTGTAGGGGTGTAAATGAAAGTTTCACAATCTCATCTGTTCATATGTTTAGAAAAAAGATTGAACTGCCTGAATGTAACAAGAGACTGTTACAATGTATTTGTTATGACTTCTGGCCAATCAACAGGTATAGATATATATATATGACCTGGTGAGTACTTTGTGTGTTGGCTGACAGGCTTTTTGACTGTAGATCAGTGTATAGAGACTGCATGTTCTTTCTTGATAAAAGCAGATTGTTAGCGTATTGTGCTGACCACCTCTCTCATCTTTCTCTTCACCCATCATGTCATTTCTCCTACCCTCCTCCCCCCTTCCCCCTCCTTCCCCTTCCTGTGTTCCACCTCTCCAGTCCACCCTCTGCCTTACCACCAAAGAACAGTGTTTCTTTCCACAATAGGATTTATGTGTATCATATGAGTTTTTAACATTTGAAATGTAGCATTGGATGCATGAAAACAGAAATTTGAAAGATCTCTATAGAGTTATGAATTCATTAATTCAATGCAGTTTAAATACATCCCAATATTAAAGTAGTTTTTTCCTCAACGATAAAAACTACAACCTCGAGTAATGAATAAACGAGTCATTATTTACGAGTGTTTCTCTTTTATTTTTTTTTATTAGTCGTTATTGTACTGGTCCACACTTTTCAAAAATAAAAACAAAGTACTAAGAATTGCAGTAGTTGTATAAGCTCTCACCTATAACGAAGGGGAATAGAAGAAACGGAAAGATGCCTTGAGATTCCAATTCATCTTGTGCATAAATAATCGGATAACCAGTATCAAAAAAATTGATTACTATTTTAACATTTATCGAGACAATTCTTGACAGTCTACAGAATAATGAATAATAATTATAATATTTGCTTTTATATATTGCTTTATACCAGTGATAGATCTCAAAGCACTTTACAGAAGTTATATTAACCCTGGTCAATGATAACCTGTCCCAGAGACGATCCCTCCAGTCGGCAGCAGTTATATACTGCGCCCAATGACAAGTTACCTCACAGGTACCCATTTAACCCCTGGGTGGAGAGAGGCAAGTGAGATAAAGCATCTTGCCCTAGGACACAACGTAATGAACTAGGCAGGTATCGAACCAGCAATCCTTGGATCATGAGTCCGACGCCTTAGCCCAATTGGCCACCACGCTCTCAATGCAATTGAATACTTCATGATATCATGACCCCTCTCGACCTTTACTCTTCCCCGATACAAAAGTTTTATTGCTCATTCATTTAATGAATAAGGTATAAATTTTTTGTGAATCTATCGGGTTAATGCCTAATTTCCTCTTCCCGGTGCAAACTTTGTAAAATATCAGTTCCTTTTTCTTACAGTTACCTAAAATCTTTTCTTTAAAGGGGCAAAATGGTCGAAGATCTGAAGGAAAAATGTAAACAGCACATTGATCTGACACCCAGCTTCATGAATTGCTCTGTTATTGAGATAATAAGTAGTGCAGTTTGGCAGCAAACAACACATGGCTTGTGCACAAATCAGAGGCATGAAAAAAAAGCCCATTAATTTGCTAAAACCAGACATTTTGATAATTTCCGACCTCACATTTGAACAGTATCGTTCAAACACTAAAGATGGACTTGGTAAACATGCGATAACTTTATACTTGTGACACCTATAGATGAGATATTTCAGAAACTCTACAGATTTTTGACATCAGTTCAACAAAAGTGACCTTTGACCTATACCAAATACAAACAACATCGTGAACTGAAGATGGTGCAGTGTGGTATATGTTTATTAATTACTGTTGGAAAGCAAAGACTGTCAAATATGTGTGTGCACAGGTGTTCCTTCGACAAACAAATAGACTCCTATGAAATCTGATCACACACTGTGGTTTGGGTTAATTATTAACTCTGATTGTGTTTGCCAATAGGAATTATGGAACTGTTTTGAGCAATTATGAACACGTAATGGGTGTAACAAGAGTGCTTTCATTGAAAATTTACAGAAATATATATTTTTTAATACTTTCCTTATAAATATGCATTAAATTCCAACAATCAACCACAGAACATCTTTGTAAGAATTTACCTCTATTTTGGAATTACTATAAAGCAAAATTTTGAATGACATAAAAAAAAAAAAATTTAAAACTCAATATTTACCATATGAGTAACACTTACCTGTCACAGAGGTAAAAATACCCCATGATGAAACCAAATTTGGTCAGACTCCAAAATAATTTGAAATTATTTTCAAGTGCCGCTAACGTCTCGGCCGTCTCTTTGCCTGCGGAATCTGCCGGTTCTACCACTACCTCCATCTTGGGACCATTGGGTTCTACGCTGTCGTTTTTATCCTCGCTTTGAGAGGCAGGCGGCTTTTGTGTCTTGATAGCTATGTAATAATATGCCGCTGCGATTGAGCTGTGCAAGGCAAGACAAGACAATCACAAAAAAAAACATTTACAAAGGAAATTCCAATTTTGTGTCTTTTTTCGTGAAAAAAAAAACGACTTAACTTTTGAGAATTGATAGACACAAAACTTTAAATAATACTATTGTGAACAATCTTTAAATGCTTTGAAAGACATTTCCAAATCAATTTTCGGCTGTTGTCACCTGTTGTGTTGAGAAAGTTTATTGCTGCAAGTTGCAAGGTTTTTTAGTTAAACAGCCATAAATTTAGATGTTTTTGAACATTATCATATAGTCTACAACATTCTCCACCTCACTCTCACTTCCCCTCCCACCAACCACCCCACCCCCCTGCCTACCAACCACTGATACACCAACCACTCCTCCAATAGCTATGGCCACATAATCCCACGATATGATATAATGTACCTCAGCAATAGCATGTTGCTAGGGTTTTTAGTTTAACTTTCATAAATTCAAATGTGTTTGAACATTATCATGAAGTCTACGACATTCCCACCTCACTTCTCCCTTCCCCCCCCTGCCCACCCATCACTGATCCTCCAACCACTCCTCCCCCTGCCCACCCACCACTGACCTCCAGTAGCTATGGTAACATAATCCAATGCAACAATCTCTAATGCACCCCAGTACAAGCAGAACTCATAAAGTGCATTTATATACAATAAAAGTGCAATAACATGAACTGAATATGATACGAAAGTCCTACTTGATACAATAATACAAATCACAGTATGATACACTGCACAATACAATACCAGATACAATAATCAAATTTTATTGAAAAATTGCTTTACAACCGCGACACATGTTTATATAGGCATGTGTATAGATTACTTCAGTGCATATGTATAGATTACTTCTAGTTTGGAAATATGCCAATTCACAGAGGTTATTACTACAATATGCAAAAAAGACACACGTGTTTCTAATCACAGAAAGAAGGCCAGCGAAACATAAACACCAAAATGACCAGACGGTCAGTAATTAGGATAAAACAAAAGATTGTACCAATTACTCACCAAACCAGGAAGAAGAGGAAACAGGATATTTGAGTGATGTTTGGTTTTGGTCTGCTGTCCATACAGCAAGTGGTGCTTCTCGGTTGTGTGGGACCGTTACAATACCAATTAAATAAAACTTGTAGGTACTGTAATGGGAAAGAAGAGACATAAATAGCGAGAGAGAGAGAGAGAGATAGAGAGAAGAAGGACAATGTTTTGTAGTTTGGTTTTATTCAAAAATGGACAAAAAAGATGTATGTATGTATTTAACCTGTAAATCTTGTATCTCTTTATGTACTCTTTCATGGCCTAGAGGTCAATAAATCACAGATGAGGACGAGAGAAATGAACCGGATTTGAACATGCATTTAGTGTCTACCAGACAGGTGGTAGTAGGAGTACGGTGGGAGACGTAGGGGGGGGAGGGAATATTTGTAGAATGGCTTGTATACAAGAAATATCATGGTGGTGGAGGAGAACGAGAGGGGGAGGAGAACGAGTGGGGGAGGAGAACGAGAGGGGGATGTATGTATGCATTTAACCTGTAGAGGTCACTAGAGGTCAATTAAACCACAGATGCGTACAAGAGAAATGAACCGGATTTGAAAGTGCATTTAGTGTCTACCAGACTGGTGATAGTAGGAGTAGGGTGGGAGACATAGGGGGGGGGGCGATTATTCAAAAATAGAAAAGAAAGATGTATGTATGTATTTAACCTGTATAGGTCACTAGAGGTCAATTAAACCACAGATGCGTACGAGGGAAATGAACCAGATTTGAACGTGCATATAGTGTCTACCAGACAGGTGCTAGTAGGAGTAGGGTGGGAGACGTAGGGAGGGGGGGGGGATATTTGTATAATGGCTTGTATACAAGAAATGTCATGGTGGTGGGGTGGGTCGGGTGGGTGGGTGGGTGGGTGGAGGCGGTGTTACGGACATCTGTGTGTAGGGTCAGAGGAGTCAAGTGGGCAGAAGCCCCCAAATTCCTGAGAAGTGTACCGTTTCATAAATTATAAGTGGTCCTTACTTGCCAATAAAAAGTACCCTTTTTCCATTTTTTTGTAGGTAAGATGTGCTTTCATGTCATTTAAAGAGTGTCCTGTTTTGAAAAATCAACATTTTACTCTCGTCTGACACCCCTGCCGTATTTATTAGAGTAAATACCATGATGTTGGGAAATCTGTGTGAATGTTTGTAAGTAGGCAATCTTCTTTTTATTAGCGTACTGTTTAGAGCTATTACAAGGATTGTCAACAGGTCATTCTCTGTTTACAAGTGAGTATGACTGATGATGTTTCTGTCCTTTTCATGAATTTACAATGCTCCTTCTTCTTTGTATCAGAGAGGTGAGAGTATGGTTTATGATAGCAGAGGATGTTTCTGAACTAATGCCTGAGTTACAGGCCAATTTTCAGCAGCTAAGTTAGATAAAATTGGCTTTTGAAGAACTCACTTCATTAAGTATTCCTGTTGCAACATGGAGACCGTCATCAACCTCTTCTTCATCTCCCGGGTACTCTCTAGTGATGACCTCGGCAGAGTACCAAAGATGAACCCCGCTTGTTTTACTACAAAACAAAACAAAAGAAGGAAGAAACACAGTAAGACATGCAGACAGACATAGACAGACAGAAAGATAGACAGACAGACATACAGAATAGACAGACAGACAGATAGATAGACAGACATACAGACAGACAGACAGAACGAATGAAAGAAAGAAACCAAATAATTACAGATATCTTCAGTTTACATCAACATTGCATCTTACAAATCTTAAGCAACTTACTTCATGTAACAGTAGTCTAACATTCATAAAAACCAGAATGCAAAAATGCATTGTGGATGATGTAACATGAGCAGTTTTCTTCATGAATCTGAAGTAATGTATAGTGAGTGTGTACATGTTTACAAGGGTTTCACGATTTGACCTCTGATGACCCCAAATGACCTTTGACCTCCCCAATAATCAATAGGCTTCTTTAACTCAATGTGGTACTACTACACACTAAATGAGAGGTCGGCCCAAGATTCCCTTCTTGAGATATCGTGTTTCTAGGTTTTCACAAATTGACCCCTGGTGACCCCAAATGACCTTTGACCTCCACCAAAAACAATAGGCTTCTTTTACACAATGTGGTACTCCTACACATAAATATGAGGTCTGCCCATGCTTCCCATCTTGAGATATCGCGTTTACAAGGTTTTCACAATTTGACCACTGATGACCCCAAATGACCTTTGACCTCCACCACAATCATAAGGCTTTTTTGTACTCAATGTGGTACTTCTACACACTAAATATGAAATTTATATGACCTTCCCTTCTTGAGATATCGTCTTTACAAGCTGGGCGTCACAAACGCACTCACACACACACGCATAGACACACGCATACGCCATCATGAATGCATAGGTTATGATTATCATCAAAACCAATGCATGACCCCATTTCTGCAGAAGTATAACACCTTCAAATGGCTTCAGTTATCAGCACTATAGTACCGTAACAAAGGGTATTGTCCATACATGTTACTATGTAAATATCATCAAACCGGGCACCAACATGTGCAGAAAACAAATTACAGATATCACTTTCATAAAAGCTCTAATTGCCAGAAGCAATTCTTCCTTATCAATTCTTCCTTATCAATACTTCCTTATGAATAGTTTCAGTTGACAGTAATGCATCATGTTTAAGGAAGTCCTCAGTTGACAGTATATGGCAATCTTTATCTTAATACCCTTTTTGAGTTGCACCCTGATTACATTGAACAAAGACACACTGCTCAGTGGTGATACAATGGCTTACACAAAGACCTGAGCTTACAAAGTATATGACACATTAATGCAAACATGTCATTTTTGCAATAAACGTAGCATTAAAAACAAAATGAGTGCACATTCCCATAGATATTGCAAACTGAAATGACTTAAAATATTTTTATTTTTATTTGATTTCTGTTTCACTTTTGCCTCCAAACTGAAACTCCTTACCCTAAAAAACAAAAAATAAAACAATAACAAAAGTGAAATAAGAAAAGGGTGGATACAGATCACAGAGTTATAAAACTGAAGTCAATGAATTCAGTCCAATTCCAGCTAATTTTTTTTTTAACATCACAGTAACTTGCTTCATTATTCATTTACACTAAAGGGGGAAAATCCTCACAAAACTCCTTCATAGCTGATTTCTGGCCTCTTTCAAATGAAGCCAGGGTACGGTTTCTGGTCACACTATCTTTAATGCAAGGCCATCACAGCTTTCTGACTGGCAACTGGTTCCAGCATGGAACTGGTACTATAGGGATGTTTTAGGGCTAGAAATTCAATAACAGAACAGGACTGGACTTGTGATCCAGAAGTCACTGGTTCATATCATGTTCTAGCCATTACTTCATGTGCTCTTTCACACAAACAAACAAACAACCAACAAGCAAACAAACAACAAACAAGCAAGCAAGCAAACAGACAAACAAGCAAACAAACAAACAAGTAAGCAAACAAACAAACAAGCAAACAAACAAGCAAGCAAACAAGCAACCAGACAAACAAGCAAACAAACAAACAAGTAAGCAAACAAACAAGCAAGCAAACAAGCAACCAGACAAACAAGCAAACAAACAAACAAGTAAGCAAACAAGTAAGCAAACAAACAAACAAGTAAGCAAACAAACAAACAAGCAAACAAACAAGCAAGCAAACAAACAAGCAAGCAAACAAGCAAGCAAACAAGCAAGCAAAGAAACAAACAAACAAGTAAGCAAACAAGCAAGTAAGCAAACAAACAAACAAGTAAGCAAACAAACAAACAAGCAAACAAACAAGCAAGTAAGCAAACAAACAAACAAGCAAACAAACAAGCAAGCAACCAGACAAACAAGCAACCAGACAAACAAGCAACCAGACAAACAAGCAAACAAACAAACAAGTAAGCAAACAAACAAACAAGCAAACAAACAAGCAAGCAACCAGACAAACAAGCAACCAGACAAACAAGCAAACAAACAAACAAGCAAGCAAACAAACAAGCAAGCAAACAAGCAAGCAAAGAAACAAACAAACAAGCAAACAAACAAACAAGTAAGCAAACAAACAAACAAGCAAACAAACAAGCAAGTAAGCAAACAAACAAACAAACAAGCAAACAAACAAGCAAGCAAACAAGCAACCAGACAAACAAGCAAACAAACAAACAAGTAAGCAAACAAGTAAGCAAACAAACAAACAAGCAAACAAACAAGTAAGCAAACAAACAAGCAAGCAACCAGACAAACAAGCAACCAGACAAACAAACAAACAAGTAAGCAAACAAACAAGCAAACAAACAAGCAACCAGACAAACAAGCAAACAAACAAACAAACAAGTAAGCAAACAAACAAGTAAGCAAACAAGCAAGCAAAGAAACAAGCAAAGAAACAAGTAAGCAAACAAGCAAGCAAACAAGCAAGCAAGCCAAAAAAAACACAATAAACAAGCAAACAAACAAAAGTGATAAAAGAACTCACAGAGCAGATGCTGCAGCTTGGTTGTAGGACTCAATCTCCTCATTGGTGATCATATATCTCCTGTCATCAAATTTCTCTCTTTTCACAGGAACTGTAAATTAAGGGTGAATCAACAAGAACAATACATAAATAAATAAAAAAAGAATAAAACAATACATAAATAAAATTAAAAAATGATAAAAAAAAATAATAATAAAAAAAAAATAAAAAAAATTAAACAACCTATCTGTACTGTTTTAAAGGGTGTGAAGACTCGCGCAAGAAGAAACGTCTAATGCCGATAATCTGAACCTCAGACACCACCATCTATCCCAGAAAATACACACACACAGCCTGCAACCAGGCAATTAGACACTAGTGTACCGTCAGTACATACAGCTGCGCTCAATACCCACAGCGCAGTATACAAACGATACAGCGATGGACATCTCAGGTCCAGCTAAAGATAACAAGGTATCACGTTTCATTACCGTCTGCATTTTGTAGCGACACAAATAAAACGTCACTTGCAAGCAACGGAAAGTTAACTTTTTCAGATTGCCTCACGCGGTTTGGGGCGAGTCTTCAATGCCTTTAAGTGGCTTATCCATTAACCAGCTTATTCCTCCCAGTTCTGTTTCTAGTTTCACTTGGTCTGTCTTGACTACAGAAATCAACATCATCTCCAGTAATTCATTCTGTGAGAAACTTATCAATGGATACATGTTTATAGTTGACGTTAAACAAGACATGACTTAATACGAAATGAAAAGTGTTTATATTGGATCTGTTTAGTTGTTCACTATAATGGTAACTTAATTATAATTATAACTATAACTATAATTATAAATTATTAACATTGGTAACATAATTTTGGACAGATATGTACGGTACAAACAATTTTGATAAATTACTTGTTTAGCTCATCACAAACATATTACTAAACATAAGGACTGTTCTTCTTTCTTTCATCATCACTATTACCCTATCTTTTTGGCTCCTTTAGTACCCAGCAAGGTTTCCCTGCAAATTAAACATGCCTAGTTGTATACTACAGTGGCTTCAAATGATCTCTCAAGTATTGTCAAGCTGTTTACTTCTCTAGAAAACACAGATGGAAATGATTTTGAACAGCTTGCATTTGTTATTAACACCCATTCCTGATGAAAGCAGTCATACAGCACAAAGCTGTTTGTAACCACATGTGTTGGAACACTACAAGATCCCTACACTTCAGCGGGGCTTAAAATGTATTAGTTTAGTAGAAAAAAAGGATCAAGGATCAGAATAATGCTGTGATGGTTTACCTTGCATCATCCATATGATGGGAGATGACTGGGCCATGGGTTGCATGATGCCGGCCAGTTTGGTCAAGTTTCCTGCCGATCCAGAAGATAGAGATAAAAAGGAGAGAATAGGATAAAACACACGGTTGAGCGTTTGAAAAGGTCAAATTTGTACGACAGAAGGCAAAGAGGAGGAGAGGAAGAAGAAGTTACTGTCAAATAAATAAAATAAAATAAAATGAAATAAAAAATATAAAAAATAATGAAAAAAATATAAGAGGGAAAAAAACAAACCAAATAAGCCAAATTAGGAAAGATTTTATTATTATTATTATTATTTTTATTACTATTATTATTATTATATAGAATTAATGATAATATCCCATTAGGCCTTAATCATGGAACTGTATACATTAATTTTAATATTCAACTAATTGCGGTACATCTTTCTTTATCCATCTTATCAGTAGTCTGGCGTAGATGAAGATAATTAAATTTAAATCTATATTGCGAAAAAAAAAGAAAAAGTGGTCACAAACTAAATTATCCTTTGTAACACTGTGAAATCTCCCAGGACCACCAAGAAAATCATATTGAATTATACCCTCCATAACCCCATCTCCCTGCCCCCCTCCCCCCTTCCTCCCCTTCAGATCTCCAGTTTTCTTAAAAATGAGACTTTGGAGGTAAACTGTAAGTAAAAAATGTTCTATATTAACTTCCATGTGTACAAAATCATGTTGTTCTGAATATTGAGTCCCCTGATAATTTAATGAGTAAAAGTAAGTTGGCCCGACGTTTCGATCCTAGCAGGATCTTCTTCAAAGGCTAAATGACAAGTAACAGCCTTTGAAGAAGATCCTGCTAGGATCGAAACGTCAGTCCAACTTACTTTTACACATTCTCCTACACAGGCTCTCTAGTGGATAAGCAGTTTGCTAACAGTTTTATTTTATTTTGATAATTTCATGAAGTACCTTTGTAGCCTGCCAGGGCATCGAGAGAAGCATAGTTGAGTTTGATGGTCCAGGCTGCTGCACCATGAATAACAAGTGATGGTGGATGTTCCTCATCCTCCTGTTAAATGTGTCAAGGCACAATTATTTTATATTCAGTCAATTTTTCATACCAATTTAAACACACATTCTTCATGACGTCTCCTCGGTGACAAGATGAAAAATTTGTCAGTTCCACAGAAAGGACAGCATGACAGAAATGCATAAACTGGATACTTGGCTGTGCAAGTCACAACCTGGGCACCCACCTTTCTGAATCCACCTCCCCCCCCATTCCCCGGCCAAGAAAATAGTGTATTTATCACTTTTCTCACATTTTTCATACTTTAAGTATATATGTCAGAAGGTACTAACTGTTTTAATAGTGTAAATTCAAATGTCTCTCATCAAGCTTTCAACTCAATGTATTGCAGTCTGGTCTCGAAACCTCTGTCCTAGTTCATGACTGGTGATATCTCATTGAGTACTTTTATCAACAGAGCATGACATATAATAATTATCATAACTATAATAATAATAGTTATAATAATAATTATAGCTATAATAATAATAGTTATGATAATAATAAGACAAATAATAATAATAATAATAAAAATTATTATTATAATAATAATAATAATAATAATAATAATAATAATAATAG
>JAIPMN010034543.1:0-18381 GCA_020650975.1 Apostichopus californicus
TATGCTGTCTTGTTTTTGTTCGTGTTTGTTTGAACAACCTTATCAGTGTGGGCCACTTCTTCTACATGATGTGTAAGAAAGTATGTATTGTATGGTGTGACGATGCGATTGGGTAAGATCTGTAAGATCATGAATAATTCATGACTTTCCCCTAGCTGTACTATGAAAAAAAAAATAGCATTCTGGCTAAGTAATAAACACCTTTTGTTTTGCTCTGAGGTTTTTATACGATAGGTCTATGGCGATAATCTGTATTGTTTGATATTGCTTCAGCCTTGCCAAAGGTGATTGATGCATTCTTCCTAGTCTCCTTTTTGATAGGGTGTCCAAGCTAATGAGTGGGTCGTTAAATTTGTATGGTTAATGTGTATAGTAGTTTCAAGTTTATTATTTAATTTTTTTTTTGATTTATAAATGTTTATTATTTATTATGGGGTATTATGGCTTTCATTGTAAATGAATTGACCGTGGCAGGCTAAAAAATATATAAAGAAATGTTTCACACAGGGGTCTGTAAACCAGCAGCTCCTTGATTACACGAAAGGTGAAACCTTATTGTTTATTGAAGCTAACAAAATATTACCAACTTGTGATGAAATCTTTACAAAATCGGAAACATCAGACGTAAACATTTTGTTGCGAAATATTTAAAAGATGTGTTACTTTAACTTTTTACCATTCATTTCCATTATTTTTCACCATTCATGTCCAATTAAGACAAAAAATGTATTCTCATATTTACTGTAAGCTTGTAGTTGTCTTCCAATATTTTATGCTATTTGATACTTTTCAAGATTAGCCACATTCCTTTTTAATCATGCCACTTAAAAAACTCAATTTTTAGCAAGATTTAATTTCTTTCAATTTCTGAGATATCCATGGAAGAGTCAAATCAGAATCCTTTAGCATAGAAATAGGAATTGGGTTCACATATTTATCGGGAAAAAACACCTGTCTTTATCTGGTGGTCTGAAAAGAACCTTTGTAGATGTTTGAATTCCACACTAGATGTGTTTTTCTGGTTGTCCCTCCCAGGGACAATCAGGTCTGACCCATTTGGTCGTCCGAACAGCAAATTTGGTCCTCCGAAGAAAATATAGCAAAATTACAAAGAGCCACCACAGTGTACACTGTAGGAGGAGAGATGTGTAGGTTTGGTGAATAGAACCAGGTTTGGACCAGTATTAAAAGCCTCCCCTTCACGTGGTTCATAGGCCTACCACTATTGTTGTTTTATATCAGGAGATCTCCAAAGTGATGGAGGGAGATACCCCATTTATCATTTTACCTGTTCAGCGTTCCAGTACAATCTGAATTTGATGTAAACAACTAGTAGTCTGCCAGACCATCTCAAAAGCTGACTTTGGTCGTCCAAACAGAAATATGGTCGTCCGAACAGAAATTTAGTCGTCTCGGACAGACGATCGGACGACCATTAAAAATGACGACCATATGTTATGGTTTTTACCGCTCTTGGAGAGTGTTGTGGTCAAGTGGTTGAGGTAAATGGTCTTTCAAGACATGGGTCCTGACCAGATCATGTTGTGTCCCTTGGGCAAGGCCCTTGATCTCAATTGCCTGATCGCTTCGCCCAGGTGTATTGATAGGGACATGCGAGGTAACTTGTAAACAATATATGGCGACACCCAAGGATGCTGAATTTTAGCACACTGTACTTCCAGGGGAGCCACTGTGTGAGTGTGACATGTTTCTGTGCGTGTGGCATGTTACTGTGGCAGTGTCATGTGAGTGTGACATGTTACTGTGACTGGCATGATACTGTGAGTGTGACATGTTACTGTGCCATGTCACTGTGTGGGTGTGACTAGTACAGCACTGTGAGTGTGACAACATACTGTGCAATGTGACTCTTTGAGTGTGACTAGTACAGCACTGTGTGAGTGTGACTAGTATTGCACTGTGAGTGTGACATGTCACTGTGAGTGTGACATGTTACTGTGTCGTGTGAGTGTGACTAGTACAGCACTGTGTGACATGTTACTGTGCCATGTGACTAAGTGTGACTAGTACAGCACTCGGTGAGTGACATGTCACTGTGCCATGTCACTGGGTGAGTCAGTGAGTGTGACATGTTAGTGTGCCATGTGAGTGTGACTAGTTCAGCACCATTGAGTATTCATTTATTACGTCCAAATCTAACATCTAAGTAAATTATATTTAATTTACATTCAATGTACATGTTATGTTAACCCTGTCCGCCTATTGTCTAAGAGACATTTACACTGTAAGTCTATTTTTTTTTTGAATTTATTTCTTATCATTACATTCCCATACATTTGTGTAAGTACCAGTCCAGGGAATCATTTTGAGGGCTCAACATTTAGCCTCTAATAAAAGGAACTAGTATGGTTTCTGTGTACAAAATCTGCTATGCATATATGCACTTGTATACCAATTTGACTGGCCATTTTGTGACTGCCATACCGCATAGATCATTCCAGGCAGTCTTTTATCATACACAGTAAGATATATAGTAAGTAGTATAAAAATTTAAAAAAATAAATAAAGCAAGCAATTTACTAAACTCTTTCAATGTTGCAATGTGGGCTTTTTGAAATTATTCAATTGTATTTCACTGATATTTTATTTACAGATTATAGTACTGCGAATGTCTTTAACATTTTTTTAAAAATAAATTTACATGATATTTATCTTGTCAAAATTTGAGCATGAGTGACCATTTTTTTGGATTTCTAGTGTATTTCGGGGGCAATACTCATAACCATTAAGAGTCATTTAAATACACCTGGGTTAAAGTGAGGGGCGAGGGTGGAGGGTCAGGAGGAGTTGTCAGTGTTGGTGATATTGCTGTAGTACCAACACTCTGAAATTCACGAAACCATTTGGGCCCTGAAAGCTTCTCTCTCATCATAGCACATGATACTAACTCTTCTTTAGCGAAATCAAACTAGTTGAGTATAACAAGAAAATTATCACTCCCTGACCCACCCCACGAGAATTGTAAGACTAATGACTTAATTTGATGCGGCCTGACCTGTGTGGCCTAAATCAGGCCAAGCAAAGGGCAGAGGTAACACGACTAGACTAGAGATCCAGGGTAGACCTTGACACAATTTCAGTGTGTTTGGAGTGTGTTGGAGTGTGCCACAGCCGACGAAGGAAGTGGTGGAGATCAATGACGAGACCAAGGTGGTAGATGAAGAAGACAGGAAAGGAAGATGAGCAAGGGAATGACAAGGATGATGAAGATTGTGGACAATGACCAAGGTGGTTGGAGGACAAGGTGGTCAACGACAGCTTTGGAGGTGGTGAATGACAAGGGTAATATTTGAAAAAGTTTAATATGCCAATTGTTGTGGGTTGATAACTGTTTTATTGTGTATTCTGTCATGTTTGTAGGTATTATCATCCAAAAGTGACTCCTCCACCACACCAGCATCCCCACCAGTACAACTGACTCCTCCACCCCCACGAGTACAACCAACTCCAACCCCACCACCACAACTGACTCGAACACCACCAGAATAATTGACTCCTCCACACTCCTCAGTACAGTTGACTCCTTCACCCTAAAAACTGACTCCTATACCCCCACCAGCACATCTTACTCCTACTGTACACCCCCACCAGCACAACTGACTGCTACACCCCCACCAGCACAACTGACTCCTAGCTACACCCCTACCAGCACAACTGACTACTCCAACCCCCACCCCCTCCAGCATAACTGACTCTTACACCCAACACCTACACCAGCACAACTGACTCCTCCACCCACACCAACACTGACACCATCACAACTGACTCATACATCCCCACCAGCATGAATTTTGTGGGTGTTTAAATGTTATAATATTGCATGATTGAAGATCTGGTAGTAACCATTTCCTAAAAAAATTCTATTATTAAAGGTGGTCAACGCCGACGAGGGGTGTGTTGGAGGATGACACAGACGACAAAGGAAGTGGTGGAGAACAACAACTACAAAGATGCTGGATGAAGAAGACAGTGAAGGAAGAGGAAGTGTGGAATGACGACTATGACAAAGGTGGTGGATGACAAGAATGGTCGAAGACAAACAGAAGACAGCTTAGAGACAATTGGGAATTGGTGAGTTGATGATTGTGAAAGACAAAATATGCAAATACACTTACTGAAACTATCACCAATTTGTAACTTATTTGTGTAAACTACATTAGAATGTTTTAAATATATACTGTATATATATATATATTATATATACACACTATGAGTGAAGTGTGAACTTTGATCTCAAAAGATGATCAGTGTTCTGTCCTGCAGTACAGGTTTGTTACTATTAGCATGTGCAATTGGCAGCAGCTTTATATTAAAGGCATTGAAGACTCGCCCCAAACCGTGTGCTGCCATCTGAAAAAGTTAACTTTCTGTTGCTTGCAAGTGACGTTTTGTGCGTGTCGCTACAAAATGCAGACAGTAATGAAACGTGATACCTTGTTATCTTTAGCTGGACCTGAAATGTCCATCGCTGTATCGTTTGTATACTGAGTTGTGGGTATTGACCGCAGCTGTATGTACTGACTGTACACTAGTGTCTAAGTACCGACGGTAGCAAGCTGTGTGTGTATTTTCTGGTATCGATGGTGGTGTTTAACACTTCTGTTACACCTCATTCAAAACTAGGTCAGAGTACTGGCATTAGACGTTTCTTTTTGCGCGAGTCTTCACTCCCTTTAACTATGCTAATAAAGTGCTGACAATAACACCAGTCTCGCAGGTTTTTATCAAAGAAGTCTGAACACATGTTCACCAGCCATAAAAGTCATACAAAATACATATTGACTTTTTCCAAGTCATACATGGTAAGTTAAGACATCACATTGACTAGTCTACATTCTTCGTGGAAAAGTACTTCTGTTTGAGGGAAAACGTTGCTTTGCTAACTCAACAAGAGGTCCCCCAAGCTCGGTAAAGTACTGACTTCTTATTTGTGTAGGTATCCGTGGCATTTAAATCATTCCGTTTGGAGGTAAAACCAAAGTTTGCCTTTTTTTTCTCGTTCCAGCCACCGCACTCCTGACCAACCTGCTCAACTCATTTGAATATTTACGATAAACTCAACGTCAAGGCCGTCTATCTACACGTATTGGCATCAAACCCCAACGCAATTAGTTTTTATGAAAAGCACAGTTTTCGTCGCCACGAGTACTTGCCTTATTACTATGCTATACGTGGCAAGGGAAAAGACGGATTATCTTATGTTTTATACGTCAATGGAGGCCAGCCACCTTGGACCTTGCTATATCCTTTCCAATGTATATGTCTTACTTTTTAACAATGGTATGATATGATGTAATGATGAATGGGTTTTGCTCGTACCCTTGCCAAGGGGGTTAACACAGGATGGTCACTGAATGGATAAACAAAATATATTTGGATTTCACGTTATAGCACCTTTTGTTAAGAAATAGTAGAAACATGGAAATCAAATATGGTTTGAGCATGTCATAGATATTAATATTTAGAGTAACCAACATAGATGAAAATTGTTAAATTAAATTGTTAAATTGTTAAATTAAAAGGGAATCCAGTGGTCAAAATCTACAGAGTTTGATTCTTTGTGGGACGGGGACAGCAAGAATGACACATGGTTGAATCACATGTTCATGGTAATTAAGACTCACATGTGTTTTATGGTATGCCGGACAAATTTTGATGGTCATTCGAGACGGCCACATTTTTGTCAGGACTACCAAAATCAGCATTGGAGGTTGTCCGGTGGAATACCAGTTGTCTACGTTTAACTCAGATTACATTGTTACTAAATACTCCCAAATAGGTGAAGTTGGTGTCACCCTCCAGTACATTGGAGATACTAAAATAAATTAATATAAAATAGTAAAATAATAAAATAATAAAATATAATATATAATATAATAAAATAATAAAATAATAAAATAATAAATAATAAATAATAATAATAAAATAATAATATTTTTTTTCTCCATTTATTCAGCATATTTTCTTTTAAAACAATATAGCATATACATATTGTTATAATTATAATCACCTTTTACAATTCTTGCATAGAACATGTTTTTATGACATTTCAAGAACGGAACAACTCTGGGCATTCAGAAAATGCATGGTGTAATTGAATATAACTTACTTTATCTTTCTTACACTGACTTGATTTTGAATGGATATAACGTTCAACATCAATTGCAAACTTAAATTTATAGAAAAAAATCGCAAATATTTGGTAAGTTCTTATTTCGCTTACAATCATAAATATAATACTTCATGTGTATTATAAGAAAATTATATGGGTGACTATAACCGTTTCCGTACCCGAAAAAAATATTTTGTTTTGAAAAGAAGAACCGTTGCTTTAAAAACCGATTCTCTACGTCTAATATGAAAGACCCAGTAAAATTACAGTCCCAAAATAGATGCTCGATATTCTCAGTTTCTCTGTTGCAGAAGGAACAAACCTCTGTATCATTTATACCCATCAACGCTAAAAGTTTATTTGTTGCAATAATACGGTGTAAAAATTTAAACTGAAAGTATTGGAGTTTTGCATCTAATACAGTGTAGTATGGAATCTTAAAAAAACTTTCCCAGTCTTTTTTGGTCAGATCTTTAAAGGAGCAACTCCACTTCTCTCTTGCAGTCGGAACTTTTGATAAACGATTTAAATACATTTTATAGATATGCTGAGAGATAGAGCTAGCCCGAATGGCATTAAAATACATGATAGTATTGTTGTTCATAACATCAGTACTATGGCAACCTGACCTTTTCCACCACTGGGGAATTGCACTTATTAAACCCCAATACAAAGTAAAAGGTATATCAGCATTAAAAACCTGTTTGAACCTTACAAAAGTTAGCGGCTTATTATGCTCATCAAACAGGTCACTAACATAAATAACATTTCTATCCATTAAAATGTGATTCAATAAAAATAAAAATAATAAATATAAAATAAATTAATATAAAATACTAAAATAAAATATTAATATAAAATACTAAAATAAATTAATATAAAATACTACAATAAAATATCAATATAAAATACTAAAATAAAATAAATTGGTGGTAGGCCTATTATCCTTCTGAAGGGAAGTTTTACTGGCAAAGAACTTGTGTTCTATTTACACAACCTACACATCTCTCCTGCAGTGTTCATATTGATCATTCTTCATTATCTTGTTACATTTGTCTGAACATTTCTGAAAATTTTGTTTCAGTATCTTGTGGAATTCTGCACATTGGTCTCTCTCTCCCTTTCCTCAAAATATGTCAGTCGTTTGTTGTACCTTTATGAAGTAGGATTAGCATGAAGAATGTGGTATACTAACTTAGTGGCTTATAATGTGTTTGGTCAGTGCCATTCTTGTCCTCTGTTCTTAATTTTCTTCCTTTTGGGCAGTTGTTCAGCCGGGGTCCAGTAGTCAGGCCGCTTTCTAAGGCCTTGGTGGTATGTATTATGTTAGGTATCGATTGATATTTCAATATCAATTGATATTTCAAACAAAAAATAGTATATAAAAAAATCATCCCAAAACTGCTGTAAAAAATGGACATTTTAAACATCTAACATAGTGCCTGAGATTCACAGTAGGAAGATAGAAGTTACAAGGAAAAGCAAAGAAAGGTGGATGCTGCTGGATGGGTTGCATTATAGTCTAGACAAACCTCTTGTTCTCCTCCTCCGTTAACGTCATATATGTCACCTACAAACGTCGAATATATAAAATATCTTTTCATCATTTTTTTTAAATTCAATGCTAGACAATTTTTGTGTATCCCGACTATTCAATCTTCCTTGACTCCCGAGCACAGATTATATGAAGTTGGTCGGTGCTTACATTTCATGTATGCAGCCCTCCAGCCTACCATCCGCTATGGCCAACAGGACCCGTAATTTCATCGCCAGCAGACGTAGCTGGTTTCCGAGCCTACCAAGCTTTCCCAGCATGCCGAGCATGCCCAATGTCAACTTACCGAGCATGAATATGAACATCCTGCAGGGTTTCAGAGGTCAGCAAGGTCAAGGGTCGTCACACGAACCCGAGGTCGGTCTTCACCCGAGGAAGCGGCAGCCCTGGGGAGCGAAGACCCCGACGAGTTGGAACCGGGGAGAAACTGCAGTTGGTTGCCAAGCGTCAAGTATTACAACTTGCTCCAGAGGTTCGGCGGCCAATGTTACGACAGCAGAGAACCGCCCGAATTTGAGGATATCGAGTCCGGTCCACCGAGACTATAAAGTTACATTCAAAAGGATTTGAGTTTTCAGGGAATGTTCTTCAAGTACAAACTTATAGAAGAGGTTTCAGTTGTTTAACAGTAGACTATATCACTTTGCGAAAAAAAAACCTTGCCTTTGCTGGAACGGACTAAACAGACTCGGAAATGGTCTCAAGAAGCCAGAACTTCATTGTGATACAGGTTTTACAACCTTTATTTTGGTGACTGGAGACAAAATCATAAAGAAAGATTCTCTGTTGACATTGGCATGGTTATAGTAGTTTTATGTACAAAACTTGATTTTACTGGTGATGTTACCTCCCATCCCCTCCCCCGCTCAAACCCCTATTCCAGGACCCTCCCTTGTTCATCATTTTTTATGTGCTGCAAAATATGAGCTGTTGAATCCAGGACAGGTCTATGGAATTTAAATTTTTATGTATTTTATGTTTGGAACCCGCATTCCAAAGCTTTCAAATCACATGTTTTCAAGGTGTTAGAACTTTGCCCGAGAGCGTAATGGTGTTGGACATTGGATTAAGTGTGTATTTTGTAAGGCATTAATGTCATGAATATGCAGTAGTAACGTCAAAAGTCATTTCTGGTAAAAAACACACCAATAGTTTCTGTTACAAAATTATGCACGGTTGATTGGTGCTGGTTTTTGTGAATTCTGAATATTGGTTGTAGCCCAAACAGAGGTCTGTGTGGTTTTGTTCAAAATTGTTGATTGCGACTTTTGGTAGAAGAAGAGATATTTAGTGAAGAGCTTGATGATTCATTGTTAAGAGATCAGGGCAAAGATAATATAAATGGCTAGGAGTTTAAGGTACATGGTTTACAGATTGGATGTGGTATGAAAGTAAATGCGGCATTGGATTACTTCTTATGGTTTTATCAAATTATTTTAAAAGACATTCAAAGTCAAGTTTTATATTTCGTATGGGATGTAAAGAAAAGTGACTTTACCCTAACTTTATTTTTTTCTTGACTGCAAACAGATTGCAAAAACAAGCACAAAGAACGTCCCCCATTCATCTTCAATTCCAGTAACATGTTATTGAAGAGATTAATTTGGACTGTAAAGATAAAGAAATGTTGCATCTTTGGCTGCAATTTTTTTTTTCAATTTTTCATCACTTTAGGAGGAAGGAGAAATTCTTATATTGATATTGTATTAGATCAAGGATAGGCCTAGCATATCAGTCAAGATCTATGAAGAAGATTTGGCCCAAAATGTTTTCCTGTTTTAAAATGAAATGTTCGTTACGTAACATCTCTCAAATGCCGTCTTGTCAGTCCCAACTTCCGTTTAATTTAGAAATGTGTGTGTGATGTGTGCAAATATTTGCAAACACATATTTATATGTACTTTCAGTATAGTGAACGAGCATAACTTAAATTATACGCTTGTACGTAGTCTTGGGTATCACAGACGATTGGAGTCAAATTTAACCAGTATTGAAATTTTTTTTTATTAAAAGACAGTATTATTCACAAATGTTTAACTCAAAAATTCAAAAAACAATACCTCCATTAAAAAGTTATCAATATTGGCCCCAAATGTTAACATGCTAGTTCTTCAAAGTTCTTCAAAACTTGTCTGTCTGTCTGGAGGTTTTGGGGCCACTATAGGTGATTTACAGACATGGAAGAATGATTTAATAAAATAATTGCTGTGGTCTACTGAAAGGAAGTGATATGAAGAAATATTATAGTTAAAAGGCATTGAAGGCTCGCCCCAAACCTGCGTGCGGTCATCTGAAAAAGTTAACTTTCTGTTGCTTGCAAGTGACGTTTTGTTCCTGTCGCTACAAAATGCAGACAGAACAGTAATGAAACGTGATACCTTGTTATCTTTAGCTGGACCTGAGATGACCATCGCTGTATTGTTTGTACACTGTGCTGTGGGTATTGACCGCAGCTGTATGTACTGACTGTACACTAGTGTCTAATTACCGACGGTAGCAAGCTGTGTGTGTGTGTATTTTCTGGGATCGATGGTGGTGTCTAACACTTCTGTTACACCTCATTCGAAACTAGGTCAGATTACCGGCATTGGACGTTTCTCTTTGCGCGAGTCTTCACACCCTTTAATTGCAATGAGTAATTAGTTTTCAAGTTCATAAGTGACCATTCTTTGACCTTTCTAGCATAGAACTGGTGACCTTTCAATGTTTGGTAGAAAATTGCGAAATTTGTGTTGATATTTATACTGCTGATTACCTCTGGTGAAATCGTTCTGAATCTATTTAGAAATAATTTAAGCTGCAGTCTAAAAGAGATCCTGAAGGCCTGACAAGGCAGTTTTGTAAGGCTTCTTGTAATATTTATCGGTTATCGGTAGGTGGACAGGACTGGTATTCGTTAGAAATGTTTAATTGCGGAGAGATCGTGGAACTGTTTTCACATGTTTTAAACTTCAACTTGTGCGTCCAAAAAGTTTGTATGTTGTGCTTCTCACACTGACCGGGGGGGGGGGAGGGGGTTCTTTTTTGGAATTTTGGGGGATCAAAACCTGGAATTAATGGTATTTTAGGGCAGCTTGAAAGTTAGGACAAATTTGAATTGTTCTTCTTGGCAAATTATTCCAAGATGTCACTGTCTATAATGACATGTAGTCAAGCTATCACATATATCGTCAAGCTACGGTTTAGCTATCAGCTATATTACTCCAGCAATGTAGTCAAATTTTATACAAGCTGTAAAACGCATATGTAGTCCAGCTATGTGGTCAAGTCAAATGCTTACCTATAAATGGAACATTTATTCCTTCAAACTGAACAATATGAAAAGACAAATATAATAACAATTTTCCTGTATTCACGGGAAAACTTGCTGGCCCTGATTTTCGGAACCAACGTTGGACCTCTCTACTATTACTACTCTTTTGACACTAAGAATCATTTACATTGTAACAGAGCATGTGGGGGGGGGGGGGAGGGGTGTGGAGGGGGGTTGGGGAGGGAGACTAAGCCATTTCATTTCACGAGGCATATCTATGCAGTTATTAATGACTTGTAAATAAATTGAATGATTTTTCACATTTTAAGGTTGCTCAAGATATTTCCAGATATTCAAATATTTTTTTCTTTCCCTCTCAAGTATATATAGTTTGGTTGATGAATAGTGAAATTGTTTACATCAATATTTAAAAGTAAACCTATGTTTTTACCACTACTTGATTCCCTCAAGTGTAATTGTCTTGATGTGGTATTAGTAGGATTACTACATAATGTACTATCATACATAGCGAGGTATATTAAAAAGAAATTGTTTTCATACATTTTGTTCCTCATTCTACTTATGTTCATACTATTCATACTTTAACTTTTTCATTCATACTTTTGTTCTTCATTTATCTGCTTTGTCTCTAAGTTATTTTTTTTTTAGCTTTTTTACTGCTTTAAATAGCGAGCTAAAACAACCTTTCTTCATTACGTTAATAGTGAGAACCATATTCTGAAAACATGATTCAATCCCAAAGATATGGATTTTGAAAAGTTTGGAGAAATTTCTTCCATTAAGGTAACTGCCTAGTTAAACGTGATGTGCAAGTTGCAGGGAATTGCTCGGTGGTTGGTATGCTCGTTTTAAGAATAGATTGTCTTCAGGTATTACATGTCTGCTAAAGTAATACTCGCACAAAAAACAAACAAGACACATTGTGATGGTGAATTTATGAGATAGAACTTTCCAGTTTATAAAACACAATCAGTTTCACTAAAGCGGCATTGCGAAGTCCATTTTTGGTTTCGATGATGATCATAACCTATGCATTCATGATGGCGTATGTGTGTGAGTGCGTTTGTGACGCCCAGCTTGTAAACACGATATCTCGAGAAAGGAAGGTCATATTTAGTGTGTAGAAGTACCACATTGAGTACAAGGAGCCTATTGTTTTTGGTGGAGGTCAAAGGTCATTTGGGGTCACCAGGGGTCAAATTGTGAAAACCTTGTTAACACGATATCTCAAGAAGGAAAGGTCAGACCATTTTTATATTTATGTGTAGAAGCACCACATTGATTACAAGAAGCCTATTGTTTTTGGTGGAGGTCAGAGGTCATCAGAGGTCAAATTGTGAAACCCTTGTTAACATGTACACCCTCACTATACATTATATCAGATTCATGAAGAAAACTGCTCATGTTACATCATCAAAACCACAATGCATTTTTGCATTCTGGTTTTGATGGTCATTGTGTAAGTTGACAGAGGAATACACAAAAGTGATGGACTTAGATTTGTGTGTAAACCAGGCATGTGGTGTGCAGAGGCACAACCAATTAGCCCCCTTTTTGTTTCCTTGCCCGAAGGCTCAAGGAATCTATGCGGTGGTGATTGTGTGTGTGTATGTGACGCCCTTGGCTCATTAACACGATAACTCAACAATGGCAAGTTGGATTGAAGTCATACTTGCTACATAGATGCGCCATTGTAAGTAGATGAACCCTATTGATTTTGGTACTCATCTCATGAATAATTATGAGGTCACGGGATCAAACGTGAAAATCTCCAAATGCTTAGAACTCCGCAACCGAAAGTCAGAATTTATTCATACTTGGTATTAATATGTTGGTAGGTTTTTTAGTTTCTAATATTTAAGGTTCATAATGGGAGGAAAGGGATATAAGAACAGCTAAAGCAACTGCCTACACTGGGGTGTGAACCCTAGACATGGAGTTTGTCTTGAGAACTAACCACTGCGCTAATTTAACTGTTGAGAAATAATGCTCGTTTCAAATATTTAAGGTTCATAATGGAAGGAAAAAGGTATAAGAATAGAAAAAGGAAAACTGCCTTCACTGGGGTTTGAACCCTAGACATTGAGTTTGTATCGCTCTTCAGGTACAGACCACTTACCCATGGGCGCAGATCCTGGTGGGAACAGCGGGGTGCGTCCCCACCAACTTTTTCAGTAGTGGGGACATGATATACCGTGTCCCCACCAATTTGTATTGACCAAACGCTGCATTTCAAATTCCCGCCCTGTATTGAACTTTGGCGCAGTTTAAATCCAGTATTGTGCAAATTATATGCTATTAAAGACGAGAATTATTACTGTTGACATTGCGTGACTTCTCCGCTGACGTATTAACACATTAAATCATGTGAAACATAATCTATACACGAGACCGGTAAATTGTGGTCAACACAACGGACTGAGTGCGAACAAAACAATCGTTAACAAATCACACCCTATGTTGGCAATTTGAGCTAGCTTCACGTCCTGCGGTGTTTCCACTTTCAGTTGAATTACCTGAAGTTTTGGTCAATTTCGGGAAATATTTTGAGAAGATAAAATTTTGGAAGGGAAGTATTTGAATGTTTCTAATTATATGTCTCTGATGTAAGAATGTAAGATGTAAGAATAAACTGGGCCTTACAACCTGCTACACTATAGTACACTTTTTTATCGTACTGTGAGACGTATGAGCTTTCTAAGATGAATATACGAGCATGCAGGAGCAGCATTCATATAAGTCGATGTAACTTAAATTATCACTAGTTATCATTGTATTATATTTATCCACAGTTGTTGAATATAGGACGGAAATCGCATTTGCGGCAGTCTATAATTGTTTTCTGGGAGAGGACCCCAGACCCATCGTATACAAAAGTCTACTTGGATTATTTGTCCCCTGATTTTTTTTCTTCAGACGACCATGTATTTCCCCAAACTAAATTTCTAAGCCATGAGATCTAAAACTTATACAACAACCAGTTAAAACAACAGTATCGGGCAGTATGTTATCACCCCCCGTTCCATTTTTGAAGAAAAAAGTATGAATAAAACATGAACGCTTCTATCGCTTAGCATACAACTTCCGAAGAACAACACAAAACCGGAAAACATTTATGAATAACAAATAGGTTTGATTTGACTGCTTCGAAATCACGTATCACTGGCAAGATGGGTCATGCGCCCTCTAGCGGCCTCTTTTCAGAGGAACAATAGAAAACCGAAAAACTTTTGGACGAACAAAGGTTTTTCAAACCTTTGTTCGTCCAAAAAGTTTTTCGGTCGTCTATTGTTCCTCTGAAGTCAAAAACTGACCAAAAAAGAGGCCGCCAGAGGGCGCTCGACGCGTCTTGCCAGTGTTACAAATCAAACATCATGTCATCACGTGATCATCACGTGATCATCACGTGATCATCACGTGATCATCACGTGATCATCACGTGATCATCACGTGATCAAACACTTTCAAAGCAGTCAAATGTTTGATTGTGATGATCACGTGATTTCAAAGCGTGATCACGTGATTTCAAAGCAGTCAAACGTTTGATCACGTGATGATCACGTGATGATCACGTGATGATCACGTGATGATCATGTGATGGTCACGTGATGATCACGTGATCACGTAATGTTTGATTTGTAACACTGGCAAGATGCGTCGAGCGCCCTCTGGCGGCCTCTTTTTTGGTCAGTTTTTGACTTCAGAGGAACAATAGACGACCGAAAAACTTTTTGGACGAACAAAGGTTTGAAAAACCTTTGTTCGTCCAAAAGTTTTTCGGTTTTCTATTGTTCCTCTGAAAAGAGGCCGTAGAGGGCGCATGACACATCTTGCCAGTGATACGTGATTTCGAAGCAGTCAAATCAAACCTTTTTGTGATTTATAAATGTTTTCCGGTTTTGTGTTGTTCCTCGGAAGTTGTATGCTAAGCGATAGAAGCGTTCCATGTTTTAATCATACTTTTTTCTTCAAAAATGGAACGGAGGGTGATAACATACTGCCCGATACTGATGTTTTAACTGGTTGTTGTATATTAATAGTTTTCAACCCCAACCGCGCCGAGAAATGAGCTAAGCAGATTCAGGAAACGTTGCCTTGACCATTACTTTAGCAACTATAGGCAATAAAAAGAATTTAGATCATTTAAAAATAAGTGATACTCTACCCACTTCTGTAAAGATAATTGGTTATTTTGTACCAACACCGTCGGGTAATGACATCTTCAACTGTTTAGGAAATGAAAACGCACTAACCAACCTACTTCCTTTCCTTACCAATTGTTGGGACGCGGCCAAACGGGAGAGAGATGGAACGGGTAAGCCCGTCAGTAAAGATCCGTGACAACAATAAAGGCGACACTTTGATATTAACGTTACCGACTTCTTTGTATTTAGTAAGGGAGGAAAAACAGCTTCTGAAATAGGTGAAATAAATATACATGAGAATAGGCTAAAGAACAGGTACCATAATGTAATATGATATTAATATTTGCCATAAATACCCAATCTGACATAGCATCCTATTAGACAATAACCATTGATCTATGAAACATCAATAACATCAACATAAATACAATTTAAGAATGAATACCCGCAAAATGAAAAGTATATCAAATACGAACATCAACAAGAACATCAAAATCACATTCTCATGTCACAACTGAAAGTATCTTTAAACATGAATGATAATATTATGGTAAAGTCACAACATAAATCTAAATTATATATACCACCTCATAGTTAATGGGACATCCTTTGTGCGATTTCACCAAATCTGCTTTGTATAACAACAAGACTATAACCTTGAGATAAATGTCATCGGTGGAACACTATCTCTCAATATCATGCAATGCATGGTAAAATACACTTTAATGAACTTAACATAGGTTATTTGGTAATACATATAGTTTCAGGACCAGGAATGATAACATGCATTCATGGAATCAACTTAACCGGGTGTTCAAGTCGTTTACATTCGACCAGGTATTAGACAGTGGCTAACATTTGGGATCTCGACTCTCAGCAACTTGCAATACATAACCACCGAAGTACTCACCAACCCAACGAGATCATTAAAGTGGCGGAACCTGAGATGACAGCGGCCTATCGTTCAGAGTTTGCCACAGAACCAAACATATTTTCTTCCAAATCTAATTCGATACCAAAACGCAATACCTTCTCTTTGACTTCTGTTAAGATATTTCCACTTTACTTCGTTCGTTTATTTGGAAACCCACGCTCGCAATGGCTGGGATGCACCACGCTAGCCTGCCTTCCATTCAGCGTAGTGATACAGTTCGCATCACTACCTGCAAACTGACGGAACCTAATTATTTAATGTGCATGTACTACAATGCCGTTACTACATTAACTGCGGTACGACACTACCCACATACTATGGTAAACACATTACCATACTTTTTGACAAATCAGAAGAACAAATTCTGATCGTGACGTTGCTCTGCAGGATAAGAACAGAGACTCAAGACCATTACAGCCCTGTATCCTAAACATTACAGCCCTATATCCTAAACATTACAGCTCTGTATCCTAAACATACAGCCCTATATCCTAAACATTCAACTATGATAGCTTAGGCTACCATAGTACTTCAACTGTAGTGAACTGATTCTGTTACATGACTTTCTCGTATTGTACACAAATTCCCTTCATTACTTTATGACATCTTTTTCAACCTAAATGTGATATTCAACAACAAAAAAGGATCTCCTATTTACATGTACATTTTCAACTAAAATCTTGTTCACTTCACAACACATTTCATAACACAATCACAAAGTGAGGTTAATATTACAATAGTTTATGGCACTGCAGTATATATGCCAAACAGTACCAAACAATAACAATGCAAAACAATAACAATGCCAAAACAATGGCATATAACTGCAGTATATGTCAAAACAATAACAATGCCAAAACAATAGCATATAACTGCAGTATATATGCCAAACCAATAACAAAACAATAACAATACCATAACAATACAAAACAATGCCAAAACAATAGCATATAACTGCAGTATATATGCCAAAACAATTTTTATCCTAGAGCAGGTTTACATAATCAGAGCTCCCAACTGACCCGCAATTCGCGGGTTGGACCCGCATTCTAACACCCAAACCCGCTGACCCGCGCAAGCGTCCGAAAAACCCGCATTGTAATTGTCAAGTATACATAAAAACAATTGCATCAAATTTTGACTTAGCAACCATCATTTCTTTAGCATTTAGCATAATAGAGTATAAAACCTCCTTTACAGCATCATTTGAACATCAAATTAGCCTATATTTCTTTTCATTGGGGCGAGCAGCGAACATTTTCATGCCACGGGAAAAAAGGGAATTATCACCTACTATTCAATTTATTGATGTTACACACAAAAAAATGCATATTTCTCAGAAAATTTTGGGTGACAAAAGCCTTTCTAAGTGCTCCCATTTTACGTGTAGGCATCACCAGGATTCCAAAAAAATTCAAAAGGGGGAGGGGGACACCCCTCCCCCAGGACGGCGATTCGTGGCATGAACCAGCATTTGCCTTCTCAAGAGTTGGGAGCTATGCATAATGCCCCATTTTTTTACCAAATATGTAGAAAAGACCTACTACCAAAGCAATGGCATATAACTGCAGTATATATGCCAAAATAACGATACAAAACAATAACAATGCCAAAACAATAGCATATAACTGCAGTATATATGCCAAAACAATAACAATACAAAACAATAACAATGCCAAAACAATAGCATATAACTGCAGTATATATGCCAAAACAATAACAATACAAACAATAACAATGCCAAAACAATAGCATATAACTGCAGTATATATGCCAAAACAATAACAATACAGTATAAATGCCAACACAATAACAATGCCAAAACAATAGCATGTAACTGCAGTATATATGCCAAAACAATAACGATACAAAACAATAACAATGCCAAAACAATAGCATATAACTGCATTATATATGTTTAAACAATACAAAACAATAACAATACAAAACACTAGCAATGCCAAAACAATAGCATATAACTGCAGTATATATGCCAAACCATTTACAATACAATAACAATTCAAAACAATAATAATACCAAACAATAGCATATAACTGCAGTATATATGCCAAAACAATTTGATCCCAGAGCAGAAGGTTGACATGATGCCCAATTTTTTGACCAAAGATGTAGAAGGAAATACCTACTGAACGTCAAACCAGACCAGCCTCAGAGAAGTTTGTGCCATTGTTTTGGGAATGTTAAATTAACCAGAAATGACTTCATGATCCCTTGCCATATTTCAGACTAAAATATTTTATATTAAAGTACTTATATTTTATATTTATCACCATCATTTATCACCATCACATAAATTCCTTTTTCCTCTGGGAAAGACA
>JAIPMN010034549.1:2704-14659 GCA_020650975.1 Apostichopus californicus
TCACCTCAGAACCCCCCGCCCCCCCCCCCTCTTCCAGAGGGTCAAATCAATGAACCTGTAAAGAATATAAACCACACATTGTCACTATCCTTCTTATACATATACAGAAAGGGGAGCCCTTCCCAAGAAACCTGTTTGGATTTGGTTTCGTTACCTTCATAATCATACTCACTCCTCAGTACACCCAACTAATTTCTTTCTCACTTCCAATTTTGTAAGCCTCTTACCAGGTGTGGGATCTCCCACATCCAAGGGATGGATCCAGGATTTAAAAAAGAAGGGGCATGTGGAACATGTGGTCAATAAAGCGGACCCCCATGAACAGGGGGGGGGGTTGGGTATCTGGGCACGTTCATGCTATCAGTTAGGTCTCTACCTAGCTCTACACAAATGGTCCGTTGTGGTTATAACTACTTTTAAATGTGTAAAAGTAAGTTGGCCTGACGTTTCGATCCTAGCAGGATCTTCTTCAGAGGCTAAATGACAATTACTTTGTATTGTATGTTTAGGGTTGATATCGGATCTTCATCCAGTCCAGCAATAAACTTGATGTGGGATGACTCCGGAGACCTTAGGCACCTTCGAAACCTGTTTGTGCTATCTCAAGGCCATAACTTCATTTTCAGAGTGACATAAGTGAGAAATGATTCATGAAAATTTTCAGAGGTTGCCAAACAATTGAAATAAGAAAGGTTAAGCCTCACATATTCCCTGTGCAGCATACTCAAGGCAAGTCAGTTAATATATAATTAAACAAACTTGTTGAATACATCTGTTGGAATAATTAGCAAATTATTAACCATTGCTTGAACTGTTGGAATGCATTTTCACAACAGATCAATAAAGCCATATTTTGTACAATACATTTTATTGAAATATTGCTGAAAGAAACCTCAGGAATGCTGTAATTAAAGGACAACTCAAGGCAGCAATTTTAGTCTGGATATGATATATGTAGTGTTTCTATAGCTATTCCGGTTTCTTCAAGATATATACACCTTTAAAATATGTTTGGAGTGCTCCTTTAAGGCTAACTTGAGATGATGACGTCGCTCCTCGGTGCTGGCCTTAAATATGAATAATTCATATTAATGTTAACCCATTATTTTGTAAATTCTGATATTAAACTCAACCAAAACGAAGTTACAAGTTCCAGTCACTTTAACTTAATAAAGCTCAACTATTTAAAGGGTAAATTTTGTAAAATAAAATATATAAAAAAATAACTAAGGTACAAAACTACGAGGTGGATTGCTAGAAGTAAACGGTAACCATCTACGGTACATCAAAATGAATTTTGTGCCTAAAGTCATCCTAAAGCATATCAAAACTAAATTAACAAGGTGTTATTAATGACAGAGACAGGCGAACCCTGCCTGAGACATCTGTGATGCAAAGAATTACCGAAATAAAGTATTTGTTTAAATACTTTAAGCGACCCACTAAACTCCATTTTTCCCAACCTCTTCCAAACGTCTCGCAGCATCACTATCATCTGTACAACAGCTACGTCTTCGTTGGAAACAGTTGCTTCAATTTGTTTCTTCTCCTGGGCATCGCATTTGCGTCTACTTTAATGTCGTCATCCTGTTGAATGTAACCTGCAGGGTCGATTACGAAAGGAAACACCAAAAAATATAATTGTATGCAAAATAACAATAATAACAGTAGCTTTCTAAGTTTAAGAAATGTGGATAAATGATACACAGAGAATTATTATTATTATTATTATTATTATTTACCAATTTATATAGCGCTCTTTTCATGCTTAAGCATGTTCAAGGCGCTTCACAATGACAACAAAATGACAAAGCCCTTAAAATAGGATTATGTAGAATAAAATTGACGCAGCTTAAGTATTAATTTAAAAAATATATATATATATACGAAGGAATAATTTAAAAAATAATATATTTTTGACTCCCCAGTACAGTAGACAGACCCTAAACTAACTCCCCAATCAAAAGCCTCAACTGGAAAGTTGAGTAAGTCACACTAGTTGGAATTTGCATCAACGGAGTCAATTAGTAGTTGAAGGATTTCGTTTTATAATCTGTTGAAATCTTAAGTTTATATTATATAACAGTCTACCATGCAGCACTGTTAATGAATTCTTAAAAATCCCCACTTTTCTGCTAATTTCTGGGTTGTATTGAATGAAATGGGGATCCCAAGTTATAGAATATACGAGGTACTGTGACTTCTGACTGGCGCTTACTGACTGTCAACTAAGGCTTGGATAGTTCAGTTAGTAGAGCAATTGGGACCCTTGTAAACCCTGAAGTCACTCCAATCCAGTTTCAATCTAATTCTAGTCAAACATTTCTTCGCTTTTTCCCATTATTATTTTGTTTTATTCCCAGCCAGTTTTAATAATTACTCATTCACTTATTACTCATTGCGTGGAGTTTCTTACAAAATCTGCAATATTTTCCACCAAAGTTATTTTTATACACATAAGGATTGTTACTGATCAAATTCTTTTTCATTTTTGGTTTTGTTGTTTAGCTACGGAGCAGTCTTCCAAAATACATTATGAGGCTTACTTTCTGCCTGAATAAAAGGGGTTGTGGGTGTGGCTTAAAAACATCTCCAAATTCTGTGAAGTGAATGTGACTAGTTTAGAGTTGAAATGTGATATCCATAAATATTTCTGCCCCTAACACTCAAAAACTATAATTCCATGTTAACAATAGTTTCAATAGCCTGATTAGTCAATTTTTATTTCTTTTCGTGTAAAAAAAGTCCCCTAAAATCTGAAATATTCCCAATTTGCTTTTTACAATTGGGTACTGCTGGTCTTACAAGAGTCTAGGCAATGAAATATATACAAACTGACTTGCTCATTAACATTGACTAATTAGCCATCTTCATGCAATGAAATGAAGTGTACGCTAGTGTCTCAATTTGATTAGTTGGATTACCTTATTAATAAAATAACCTGGACAGTTTCATCATTTATCGAACAAACTAATTGATGTAACTCTAAATTCAATAAAATTATCCCACATTGTTTGAAATCGAGGAATTCATCTACAGACTTGAGAAATTGAATTTTGAAAATCCAAAACTAATATTACGGAAACCTTCAAAATTAAATCCTGATATTAAACATTCTATGTATTTGAGAGAAAAAATTTAACGAAAAAAAATTGCACACTATTTTGTTTTAAATGTCCTACCACCCTGTAGAGTGTCGTGTGGCACGCTTAAAGGGTGTGTAGGCTCGCGCGAAAAGAAACGTCTAATGCCGGTAATCTGACCTAGTTTCGAATGAGGTGTAACAGAAGCGTTAGACACCACCATCGATCCCAGAAAATACACACACAGCTTGCTACCGTCGGTAATTAGACACTAGTGTACAGTCAGTACATACAGCTGCGGTCAATACCCACAGCACAGTGTATACGATACAGCGATGGACATCTCAGGTCCAGCTAAAGATAACAAGATATTACGTTTCATTACTGTCTGCATTTTGTAGCGACACAAACAAACGTCACTTGCAAGCAACAGAAAGTTAACTTTTTCAGATGGCCACGGTTTGGGGCGAGTCTTCAATGCCTTTAATATAACGTACCAAGGCCTATTAATCTACTTTTAGATTCATGAAAGAATAAGAAAGGTCATTACCTAGTCAAGTTACTCAGTCACTAGCTTCAAAAATGTTGCTTTTGTTTTCGAGTGTTGGCCATATATGTCATAATTATTTTGTTTTGGTTGTTTAACCTTTGCAATCTAATGTTTTGTAATTATCACATGAGAAAATAACTTGATCGAATTGGAGCCAAAAGTTCAAGTAAAGTAAGGCAAAATTATCGTCATTTCATGTAATACTCACGACAAGATAAGAAATTTTAATCAAGAAAAATATAAAAATTTGAATGAGACAAATGTCTTTTACCTCTCTTGAGACAGGTCGGTGTATCGGGAAAGTCAATCGACCAGTAATGTTCCGGAGTGCTCGGAGGAGTATACCGCCCTCTATGTCTGGAGCATGCTGTCATGCGTTCTTCTCTTTGCGTATCGGTTAACATCATCCCGTTGTAAAACTAGAAATAGATCGGAGAACACAATATCACATTTGGTCAGAAGTAGTATCGCAGCAATTTCGGTTGGAAATGCGATGACTTGTAGAGAACAGGTGTGGACACGAAGCAGGGTTTGATTTACCAAAAACAATTGAGTTAGAGGAAGGTTGTATTCAGCTTCAAGTTCAAGCACATGCTAATCAGAATACATTGGAAATATAAAATAATTGCGTCCGACACACAAAAAACCTTATAATATTATACATCATTATGATAAAAGCCAGCGGTGGGCATGGAAATTGGAAGTATGCCATTTGTTCCTCTCCGTATAAATGTTTTAATGCATATCCCACCACAAATCCTCCAATTATGCTAATTTCCCAAATAGTACTTATTTCACCCCATTTCTTTCAGTTGATTTTTTGGGTGCCTACAGGTAAAAGATTACTCAGGTAGGGTCTAAGTTCCTCGGGGAGCATTAATAGGACTTTGGAACAAACCACAGATATTAACTTGATAAAGATTAAGTAAAGGTTAAGCCCACATCGGTAATCTGCGTCGTCGTCATCATCATCATCATCATCATATACAGTAATGGTCAAAGGTCAAGCATACAGGGAACACCTTTTATGAAATATTTTTCGCATAAAATAGTCAATTTTAGTATGATTCAATCTGCAAAATTTGATACATATATATAATTGCATAAATCTGTACAGCAATTTGCCCACATTTGCTGCCGGGGAGTTACCCGATAAACGATTCCGTCGTGTGGTCGATGGACTCGATGGGTGGTAACGACACCATCCGCATGATACGCTTCAAATAGATGAGCGCCCTCTTTGTTTTGACTTACCTCTGCGCATTGCTTACAGTCGAATCCTTTCAGTTTTTCTCTCTCGTCGTGCTTCCTTACTACTTCCCTGTGCTTAAACTGCGGGACGTCCTCGTTTCTCGGCACTCTGCATTTTAACAGATGAAAAGGATGAACGAGGTAAACTATTCAAAATCTCAATTCCTTTGTGCATTCGATCACAGGAGAGTGAAAACATCAGTTATACGTACAGGTGCAGCAAATTTGTATAATGGTACTTGAATATTGCTGTATTTGATATGTCAACATTTAATAGATCTCACCGTCGGCGGTATATAGATTACAGCGGGAAAACGTCAGATTTGAACAATGACGAGAGGTTGGTAATTCGCTAAGGCTGAAGACCTTCTGAAAGTTTACTTACCATTAAAGTTTCACAATTTAATTTTATCATTTTAAAGAGCTCTGTTATCATAGAAAATGGGTTTTTATTATGGGGGGGAGGTGGCGGGTTCTGCTTTTACCCGATCCTCCTTCCATGAGAAAAATCCTGTCATTTTATCTCCTAATATCTTTCAACCTAATCTGAGTTTCGTACAATGTCAGAGTCAGACTCTTTGGTTTCTTTTATGGTCTTTGTGCATCCAATCAGTCCTGGCCTACCTCAAATAAAACTTAAATTTGGTGACAGGACAAATCTCCTTATCTGAACTTTTCAAACTTCTCAAATTGCTCAATGCTACATCTCTAGCCATCCATTAACATCTTATGGACGTAACCTTTTATAGAATGAATTCTCCAGGATAGCTCGTATGATTTCAGCCAAGTAAATTGTCAAACACACACACATTATTAACGGAAAATATGCTCACCTGTCAAAGTCGTCCACAATCTCGAGAATTTCACACACGTCGTCTTCTTCGTCCTGATGAACCCCATTTCCTCCCTCGGCATTATCTACATCAGATTTGCAGTCGAAACTGTCCTCAAACATCAGGTCACTTTTGTCCATCCCGTCACCGACCCTTGAATCTGCCGAGACGAGACTCGCAGTAGCGACCTCGGCTGCGGCTGAATCCAGCCGATGTCCGGTCTTTGGAAGAGGAGATGATTTGTACTCCAGATGCTGCGAGTCTCTGTCGTAGTCGTCTAGATCGATCATGGGATCCAGACTTCCGTTCAACGAGAGCGATACGTTTGTTTCGTCGTGTCTTCTGCTTGAGTCTGTGATTCCCTCCGTTTCTATACTCAGACGTTTCTTCCGGTCGCCTGGTTCGGGTACTTCCGGAACTTTAAAGTCCTCTCCCTCTCCGGATCTTTGTTCCGTTCTGTCCTTCCATTCTCTGCTCGGTTTCAAGTGCTGAGAAAGTGTGCTCTGTCGCAGACGTTTCTGTTCCTCTATCTTCAATCTGTCCGGCTCGAAAGTGAACTCTCTGACGATTCCGGCTTTTCTCTTCGTGGTTTTGCCTATCTCTGAAGCGCTTCGTAATTTCTTCCCGCTGCCCACCAGAGGACTGCTCTTCCTCTTCAAGTGAGACGAGTCTCTCTGAACCTCGCTGCGGACACCCGACGGAGTGACGTCTTGTGGCAGTAATAGATGCGAGGCTTCCGATTCCCCCATCTGGTCAAACGTACGGGACAAAGATTTCTTACTGTGATGGGACACGGGTGTCTCAACTATACCCGGTCGAGCAATATGTTTACTGATCGGGGACGTACGTGCGCTCAGCATTCCGTGTCCAGCGAACGTCGGAGACATCTGTGTGTATGAGCTGTCACTGACATCATCTGATTTCACTTCCTCTCCAGATCGGATTTCCCTGTTTTTATCACCGCTCTCGAGATGAGAACTTCGACTTATCGGAGAGATTGCACCTCTGTCTCCTTCGACGATAAAATTGTTGTATCGCGAGAGTGACACATTAGCAACGAGCAATGGTGTGCTAGAGTTTCCACTCCTGACCTTTGACCTCTCCACATTTGCATCTGTCCCATTAACTGCTTCAGTGACTTCCTCCAAATTAGCCACATTTTCTTCTTGACGAGGTTCAACCTCATAAAGATCTGGATCCATTGTTTCTGGGACAAAGAGGTTTGCTCCTGGTGGGGAATCGGATCCACCATTTGTCCTCCCGTCCGGGCTTATCTCTGAACTTCTACTGACCTCTGCATATCTGACTTTCCGGTTTCTTTTCCTCAGAGCAAGACGACTTTTCTTAGAGTTATCCGTTCCACCCGTGGTATCTGACGTCCGAGATGGTTCGCTTACATCGTCTACGTGTCAAACGGAGAAATGGTGTAAAGTTCTGTTTACTAGAACAATGAAATTTCACGACTTGACAGGAAGGAATTATGTCTCACTTTCAGTTATTTGTGATTTTTAAAAGAGGTGATGCCATGGTGCTGCCAAAGAGCAAACAAGTTAACCAATGCTGAGACAAAGTGAGAATATGATTTAACTTATTTAACTATGTTTTTTATATTGTTGCTTTTGGCTTTTACATTTTTTGGCTTATTGGTTCTATATATTTAATATTTTGGTTTTTGTTACTATTTATTTTTAGGTTTTACATTTGTAAAGCGCTTTGAGCAGCTTTGCTGATTATGCGCTATATAAATATTACTTATTATTATTATTATTATGCTGAAGGCTTAACTCACACAAGTAGGATCTGTGTGTTGTCATCAATTTTGAGGTCATCTCGTAACAAACTTACCAAGTTTGCAATAAATCAAGCTAGACACCCTCCTAGATTACTTCAAATGGGCAACAAAGTACTAATAGTGTAGTGGTTGCTCCAACACTCTTATATATATTATTATTACTAGATTCAAACGCAAACTTCAGAACAACAATGAAGAACAAAACAGAATGCAAAATGCATTGAGGTATTGATGACTTCATTACACTAGACTTCTCCTTGTTCACCAGACATAGCTCTAACAATATAAATGTCCTGAACCACTGTTTTGATTTACAATTACACTATGGCATGATAAACACAGGTCAATCTACTATCAAATACACACCTCCACCAAATCCATAGGGGTCTCATACTCAATGTGATGCATCCATACACCAAGTATGAGAAGTAGCCATGATTCCTTCCTTGAGATACCACGTTTAAGGGTTTTCAGAGTTTGACCTCTGGTGACCTCAAGTGAACTTTGGCCTACACAAGCAACAACAGGATTCTTGTACTCAATATGACAAATCCATATATACCATGTATAAATAGTATCCATGATTTGCACCATGAGAAATCATTTTGAAAGTGATTCCGTGCATTTGGTGAAAAGGAAACACATTAACTGTACATTTCAACAAATGGAACTTCATTTATGCCACTTATCTGACAAGCCATGAAAAAAGGGGGTTTCACCAAGCTAATTTTTGCCCCAAAACGTTTCATTCATGAAGAAATTAATGATTGAAAGTATCCAAACACTTCTCCGCTTGAGACATTTCATGTATTCTGTTACGCTATGCGTCTTGATTTCAACAAGCCAATGAGAGAACGCACTGGAATGAATATTCAGTACCAACAAAGCGCTCCTTTCTCGAAGAACAGCAGATCGTCGATGCGACTAGCAGACTAGTGACAATAGTAGTAAATGTGCAAAACCTAGTCTATCGTCATACATAATATGGCACATTGTATCTCAGACCTTCGATCATCTTCACAATCTCTCTCATCTGACTAGGCCTAATAGTGTACCATCTTGCAATTCAGCAATAATCTCACTTCCAAAGTCCTATGATATGAAAATAGTTGTCCAGTGATAAAGCCTGACATAACAAAACAATTGAGTTTTTCTATGCAATATAACGCATCCACATGCCAAGTATGAAAGTTTCCATGCTTCCGAACTTGAGATATTGTGTTTACAATGTTTTTAATATTGGACTTCTGGTAACCTCAGATGACCTTTGACCTATACAAAAGCTAGAGGCTTCTTCTTAATATGATACATACACATTTTTATGTGTTAAGAGTATCCATGCTTCCTATCTTGGGATACAGTGTTTACATGGTTTTTAATATTGGACCTCTGGTAACCTCAGATGACCTTTGACCTATACAAAAGCTCGAGGCTTCTTCTTAATATGATACATACACATTTTTAAGTGTTAAGAGTATCCATGATTCCTATCTTGGGATACAGTGTTTACATGGTTTTCAGTGTTTGACCTCTGGTGACCTCAGATGAAGTTTGACCTCCACCAAAAATAATAGGGTTCATCTACTTAATATGACACATACACATGTCAAGTACAATAAGTATTCATACTTCCTATCATGAGATATTGTGTTTACAAGGTTTTCAGCATTTCAACTCTGGTGTACCTAAGATAACCTTTGACCTCCACCAAAAACAATAGGGTTCTGCTACTCTACTTGCTATAATGCATCCACGTGCCAAGTATGAAATTTCCAATGGTTCCTAACTTGAGATAACAATTTTACACGGGTTTTACAGTTTGACTTCTGGTGATGTCATTTGACCTCCACGAAAAACAATAGGGTTGTTTCAATCGACATGCCAAGAATGCAAAGTCTCCATGCTTCCTATCTTGAGATACCGTGTTTACAAGCTGGGTGCAACACGCACACACACACACATGTTTGTATTACATTCAGACCGAGGACCCCATTGTATTTTCCATTGTTCAAATCCATGTACCCTAACCTTAACAATACCCCATACAATAGAATTCTTCCGAGGACATGGTGATTCTTTAGAAATCACAACCGAGGACCTGAAATTCTTTTGTTCAAGTCCTCGGTCAGATAGCAAAACAAATGACGCGCCCACACCCCACACACACACGCCATCATGACTGCATAGGTTGCTCTTTTCATCAAAACCAGATATGAAATGAAACTTGACTAGTCAAGTTTATGAAATGCTATAAGATTTCAGTATCCAATTGTATTGGCTATTTACCAAAAAGTAATGCAAAACCAGGATGCTAACCTGAACTGGCTAATAGTGATTCCTTGCCAAATCAATTCATGATTACAAAGTTTTCAGAATTATTTACCTATTTAATTTATTTCATCTTTATTTTGATACGGTCACTCGGTTAGCCAGGGCTAATCTTCCAGAGGCCCTCTTTAATATGTTCACCTCAAATGACCATTGATCTGCACCTACTTCAATAGAGGTCTTTGACTAAACCAAGGGGGAATCATTTAGTATAAAGTTCAAACAAGCTGACCTATTCCAGTTATTGCATTTACAAGGTTTTCAGACTTTGACCTGTGTTGACCTGATGTAACCTTTGACCTATCAGATGCAATGATTATAGAAATGACAAACTTTACCATCGTGCTTCGTGGCTTCCCGTTGGGGTATTCTGCTCTCGTTGGTGTTAGGATGGTGATGATGAGGAGATGGTGTTGAGATGAGCTGAATCGGTGAGGAAGGTATCCTACAAATGAGAAAGAGAAGCAGGTACTGTAGTACTATAACTTGAAGCAGCGGTGGGCACACAATTCTTGCGAGCCGCAGCGAAATATTGTAACCAATTGGGGATACCCTATTTCCTTGAACAAAATGGAAATATTTCATTATTCTGCACAGGGGCCGACAATTTATTTTGCTCACGTTGGATTTAAGGTATCGGTCAGCACAGCCAGGATTTCAAAACTTTAACACAGAAATAGTCCATCCAACTTAGAGACTCATGCACTCTGCTCACAATTTACAAGTTATTAACTTTAATGATAGTCCAATGCAGGAAAAGGATTTTTTTCTCCCAGATTTAATGTAATGTTCTGTGTTTTCCTGTTTCCTTTTGGAAACCTTTGAAGTTTATAAGCGTAATGCCACCGTTCCTGGTATTATTTTTGGTCAGACTGAAGTAAACAAGTTCTGCTCTCAGGCTCCGCACCTAAATGGTATCCCCAGATGGAAGCAAAGCGAGTTCAATGCAAGATGCACTTTTAGAGGAACTTGTTGTGTTTTAACAGTGAAATTAGTCACGAGCTTGGATGGTTTTCATAAAATATCACATTTAAGTTTGTGGGAACACATATTGTGCGCTTTAACATACATGTACATCTGTATTGGATTTAGCTGTTAATAACCTAATAGTCAGGATAGACCAATCAAACCGTTAAAAGAATGTAGATCACTGGGGTAAGAGTCGGGCTATCTGTTTATGTGCAAAATATTACATGTCTTGGCCAGAATCAAAATAATCTACAGTGATCAACAACTCGACATAAAATGCACCTCATCGTAGAAAATGATGACCTGTCGGGGTGTGAACTTACCTATGCTTCTCTCTGTTCATCAGTTTCTTCAACCTATGGTTTTCTTCCCTGAGTTGGTGACATGTTTGTCTGTATTTTACGGCAATTTCACCTCTCCTAGAGAAGAGAAACATCAACAAGAATGCCTGGTGAATGACATACTATACTGTACTACAGTGGCGTAGCCAGCATTCTATTGTTAGGGGGGCCAGATTTTTCTTAAGGAGGGGCAACCCTGTGATGGTTGATGGCAGGAATTACCAAGAAATATATGTATTAATGGGCACCTTGTCTGCACAAATAAACATCCAAGGGTTCAGTGGAACATGACACGCTGATTACCAAGCTCTGACCTTATATGAAGTATGAACATGAACCCTTAGAATGAATACTTGTGATTAGAACTCGAAAAAATGTGAAAAAGAAGTATTTTGAATACATCACTGGATTTCATTTGGGGGGCAAGACTGTAGCACAAAGCAAATTGGGGGGGCATTGCCCCCCCCCCCCTGGCTACGCCACTGCTGTAAGTGTACGGAGAAAGACTAAGCTGCTTCTTCTACCTGTCAGTTGTCATCATTGTGATAGTAAAGACAGATAAATAGGGCATGTATAAAAAATATTTTAAAAAATTAAAAAATGACAGTGCATTGGCAGCCCTTTAAAGCAGGGCTTTATTATGGTCGATGGTTGATGGACGATGGTTGACGATGCTCGTTTTTAGTTGCACGCATTTAAGAATTTCAGAAAAGATAGACTGCTTTCTCTCGTCATTTTTATATCTTGACTCAGCCTGAGAAGTTAACTCAAACTCTTGGAAAGGCTCTTGGAAATTAATAACTTAGTG
>JAIPMN010034551.1:0-28935 GCA_020650975.1 Apostichopus californicus
TTCATCCTAACTAACTGGTTTTCAGCAACTAATTTTATAGATGGTACATCCTATGAAGCCTGGCTGCATTGTTTGCTGCAGCCCCCTCAGCTTTCTACTTTTGTCATGGTGCCTATTAAATACAAACTGGCTCTGTGATATAAGTATTACTTTCACATAACTGACAAGAAAGCTGATGGTTGGGTGGTCCTTAAGGTCTCTGTGGCAATGAAACTGCTGGAGCAGGCAAACCCACAAAGAATGGGCAGCATCCAGTGGCAGAGTATTGCATACACTTCTCTAAACAATACTGTCTTTCCCTCAAAGTGCCATCCACTCTAGCTAGTATCAGATGATACTAAACACTATAGTACAGTCAGATATAAAGTTTAAGGACCACAGTGACCAACAAAATTGACTGTTTACAGCATTTTTGTCAAAGGAGAAAAAAGAAAGAAAGCAAAGAGAACATTCCAACATGAACTGATGAACTAAGCAATACCTGAATGTGATTCATACACCCTAAACAATCTAAATATGCAAAGGCCAAAAATAAACAATATAAAATAAAAATTGCCTGCAGTTTCAATACTCTCCCCCCACCTCCCCGCCCCACCACACCAAAAGATATATAAAGCTTAGAAATGTTCTACAAATAAAAAGTTTGGTCTCTAAATGGTAATGCTACTGTTATGTTTGTTTAAGGTGAGGTTAAACTGATCATCGTTGTATAACAAAAGTTAGAAAAGAAACAATGCCATGCGCCTAGAAGCTTCATTTGTTAAAGTTCATGTCTACTCGTCTTAACAGTGGAAGCAAATCCTATCCATCCTTTAGGCCCTTGCAATAGTTAAAAAGAATTAGAAATTTGTGAAACTCGCAATTATCTTCTGGAAGAACACATGCACGTGCCAAAAGTTTATTCGGCAAAGAAAACTGTTTTTGACAAAGTTAAGAAAAAGTTTTAACCAAAAGAGTAACACAGTCGGTGACCAAAAAAAAAAAAAAAAAAACCCAAACAATTAAAAACTAAAATTGATATTAGGGACAAAGAGCAATCAAACACTACTTTTGTAAATATAAATTTTCCTTCGATGGAAATGGTCATTAAAATGCAAAATGGTTCAAAAATTCAAAGTTAGTCAATATGACAGAACCACTAAGATTCTAAACTGTTGAATGCTTCTCAGATGGTCATATTAAAATCGATTGTCACCTGACAAATAAACGGTCGAAAATGCAGAATCAGAGGAAAACTTGATATTAATTTTAAGCAACTCGAACAGGTAGCATCGATGGTCCCAAATTTTATACTTCCGGGAAAAAGGCTTCATCTAGTTGGATTTCAAAGTATTCTACCAGCCAAGAAAGTATGAACTGATCTTCACTGGAAGTTGCATACATGTGTAGTTTTGAAGATTTCAGCATTTAAAAACCATCCATTCTCATCAAACTTTCCTATTTTTTCATGGGTAGGCCATATTTCATCAGCATGGAGGAAAATATTGTACTCACTAAAACTTTCCTTCAAAATTGGAGGAAAATATTATACTCACTAAAACTTTCCTTCAAAATTTTTCTATACTAATTTTTTGGCAATTTACCTAATTGTGTTAAAAAGCTTTTACAATTGTTTTTTTTTGGTTATCTCACTATTCAGTTTTATTTCAGAAATTTGAAAAAAGAAACATCTCCAAGCAACAAAACGGAGCATAAGTTTTTGATTAGTTTTAAACCTTCACCACGGCTCGAGCCTCTCTGAATGCGGCAACCAATGAGTTTACATTGTACGAGAATGACATAACCTTTTTAAAACCATATCTGACGTCCGGTATAAATAGCAATGGTCGACACAATTTATATACTGCTGATCAGACAAATCAGCTACTCACAATCTTTTTAAAAAAATGAATGAAAACAGAATGTAAGAACATATTAAAAACTTGTGAAAATAATTTCAATAAATTACACAAAAGCTGAAATAAATTATTCCACCAAGAAATAGTAAAACGCTTACATTTTGTGAACAGAAGCGTGAAAATTCGTGAAGTAGAAATAAGCTAGTTGATTTTTTCTTTTGAGCTCAACATGGTTGAATTTGCACCATTAAATCTTTTTTTGGGTGTCCTTTTTAAGGGAAATGGCACATTTTTGCACTTGACATTTTTTTTGGGTAAGATCTCTCAAAAACAGACAAGTGACCTTAATACAGACAGTGTGGTGATATTTGAAGAATTTCTTTGTTTCTTGCCTGACCATTCAAAACTTAAGAATCTGGATAAACTCTTTTCCAACACTTTCATTCCTTAGATCCCGACACGACTTGTTAAATACAAGTAAGATTTTATACCAAACCATAACGTTCATTTAATTTTTTTTTTGTTTTTTTTTTTGCCTTATCAATTTTTCCTACTTTCTCATTTGAATATATTTACCGATTACCAGATTCACAAATTTCTTTTCAAACTGTTCTCACCAACATCCTGATCAATTCAACCCTGCAGAAGTGGAACATTTTTAGACCAACCTCTAGCTCGGTAGTTTTTGGCAGATACTATTTCAATGGGCCCTTCAAGAGGATTTAATAGAAGCAAAGCCAATTATTTTAATTATTATTTTCTCTATAATCTTTCTATCCCACCAAGTGCCATACTCTTTACTTCATTTTATCTTTATTTAATATTTTTAATTTTTTTTTGCATACTGAAACTTAACACTAGCAGCCCATAATTTTTGCTCTTGACCAGCCACCTAAACAAATAAAATACAAAAAAAAAAGAAAAGATTTTCCACAAAACGTTATAAACAGCAATCAAATTTTTACATACAAAGAATCCAATCTACATGTCCGAGGGAAGATAGTATGAGTTCTGTATTGTTTCAATTTCTATGAAAGAAAGATGTTAGAGCGCCCTCCTGGAGGATTGAGAACGGATCTACCGCTGCGAGGTGCTACGTGGTCGTCAACTTGCTGGCCTGTACAGTGGAAAACGAGGAAGACGAGAGTAAGTTAAATCAAAATGGAGACTTTTAGCCAGAGAAGAGAAACCAGGGGTAGCATTTCTGTGGGGAGCCAAACTTCCCCCTGTGAGACGAGACTTTAAGCCAAGGGGTGCTGTGTTTCTTTGGTAAAAATTGTTTCTTTACATTTAGACTGCTCGTATGCCAACTGGTGGTGGTGGTGGCAACTGTTTAAACTTTGTCAAGCATATGAATCTGCTTTCCATTTCCTATCGGTATTTTGGCATTGAAGTCATTATCATTATCAGATTATACCATGATAGTCTCCCACTATCATCATCACATGACCGGTCCCACAGACTTTGCACATGTCCAATGTCATGTCTACAGCTATAGAATACATAGCAGGGCAAATTTTAAAGGATTTTTTCTGGTTGTTCCTCAGAAAACCAGGTGGTGGGCGGGCCATCAGGCCTTGATTTCTTGGTTTTCCAAACAGTAAATTTGCTTTTTTTCACAAAAGATGGTAGCATAATAACAAAAACCAATATGTACACTGTAGGAGATAGAAGGGGGAGGGGAGGGGGGAGGGGAGAGATGTGTATAGATTCGGTGCATGGGACACCAGCTTTAGGGGTGATATCAAGTGATAATTTTCCCATTTTGGAGATATTTAGAGTTGCAATGTAATCTGACTTTAATGTAAGAAGAAACTAGTCGTCCACTGGACCTCCAGAGCTGATTTTGGTCGTACGAACAGAAATTTTGCCCTGCATTGTAAATTTACATTCAGGAAGCAAATAACATATCATAGCAGATGGACACTTTTGTTCAAAGTGTGGTACAAAGCAGACCTGAAGAGAACACCTCATTCCAGTGTTTTTTGTCAAATCACAAAATACAGGTTTGAAAGTCCTTTCACATCAGTTAAAAACCAAAACTCTACCACTTCTACCTAGCTCTGCTACCATACAATTTATCAGCAAACTATCAAACTGTAACCAACTAACCCAATGTGTACTGAAAGGTCATCACCGGTATTAGTCCAAACTTTTTTACAGTAAATGCTTCATTTATTGATATATTGATATTAAAAAGAAAATTTCCAGATATCTTCTGAACATCCACCTAATTTATAGGGAATTAGGGTGAAAGACATTTTGAGCACAACAGTACAAAAATCTCTAATCTGAAATTTGGCGTTTCTTCTGCAATAACGACGGTCCTTTGGGTAACTCTAATGCATACGACACACATATACCCAGTGAAGGATGAACCCAAAACAGAGTTGGAAGCCAGTGTTGGTGGTTGAACCCAGCCATGATTGGGTCCATGAAAGCAATGGTTTGGTCCAGCAACGTTTGGCCACAGCCTCGGCTGGACCCATTATTGGTCAAATGTAACATTCTTTTATGGGTAAAGACCCACTTGTTAAGGTGATTCTCCAAGGAACACAGGAAGTGACCCAAATGTACACAGGAAGTGACCCAAATGTACACAGGAAGTGACCCAAAGGTTGACCAGAGTAGAAATTATATAGAAGTTTCTGACAGCACCAAATGGCTCAGAGACAATTCAGAAAGTTTGGTGAAGGGGGGAAAAAGAATAAAAAAATTAAGAAAGGGTGAAGAAGATGCAGAGGCAAGTATACAGTTAAAGTGCTGTGCAATACTGGCAGAGGGCAAGAATGATCTGGAATACTTTTGGGATTTCTGAAAAAACTGGCAGAAAATCTACGACCCAACGTAACACAGCTCGATTGATGATATGGGTGATTCCCAGAGCGTTTAGATTGCTACACAATTAACACACAACCATGAAAACTTAGCTATTACACATACACGTTATTCTATTGAATCCTTGAGCTAGAAAGATATTTCACCGAAAATTAAACCCTACTCAAAACATACATTAACTGATATATTTGCTACAAACTGGCCGAGAGCTTTTTTCATCTAGAAACTACATTTTTCCACCCAAAATTGACTGTAGCTTGAAATTGTTCCTTACTGATATGTGTGTTGCTAACCCCGACATTTTTTGGTCAAAATCTACACTTTTCACCCTAAATTAAATTGGTAAGTCTGCAAACTGGCCAAAAATCCCAAATTTAGACCAAAAAGCATGGCAAAGTTTTCGGCAAATTTGGCCTTATGGAGATTCCTACAACCTTTAGTCATGTGATAAAAGTTTGTTTTCTTTACCAGTGAGTGTTAGTCCTGCATACAAGTGTTATGGTCATAGATGACAGCACATGCATGCCTACAAATCAGCTACTTGCCAAAATAACCATGGTTGTCGAGAAAGATGCAAGAAATGAATTTGAATTACTAAGCTACTCTATAAACCAATCGCACCCCCATCATGCTATGTGTGAGGTGATACATACTTCATAAATACCAGAGCATCCCATCTTTTCAAAATGCTAATCTCACAGAGTCTGAAAAGTTAACCCTAGACATCCCTTTTCATTCTTCATGTATACCAATTTTTTTTTTTTTTTTTTTTTCTTTTCACCACAGAGCACTACTGCAGCTGCAGCAGTTGTCTAAAACATAGAAACTAGTGCAGACATCCACAAAAATTACAAAACAATTGCGAAAGATATCGAGGATAAACATGAATTTTGAAGAGCAACTTTTAGCTCAATTCCATTTTGATGAGAGAATTTGTTGTCCCTCCAACCACCACCTTTACAGAGTTCCGTTACTTGTAAGCAGGGATAAATTTACAAGATGACAACCAAGACGGCTTGACCGACCATCGTTGGCCCTGACCTGCTAGGAAATAGCTCGAAAAGACGGAATGACACTAGCAAAGACGATTTGAAAAGAATGACAAACAGCTAAAGACACAAGCGATAAATTTCCTTTTTAAGCCTGGTACATTTGCTCACCTTCCGTTTGGTCTAAATGTGTGTAAAAAGAACAATAAAGGATGGGGAAAAAAAGGGAAAACAAATAAAAATAAAAGGAAAATTATAAGAAATATGAACAAAGAGAGGAGATCGAGGGTTGTCAGAAGTGCAATTTTATAATGAAAGACATTGGTGCTTTGTACTTTTTACAAGCTGCACACAGGGATTGGACACACTGCAGCAATCATGCCATGTTTATGTTTTAAAGCGGTGTACACTGAATTTCTTCAGCCATTTCCCCCTCCCCCCCCATAATTCCACCCCCTACATGAGTCACAGTAAAAGTGACAATCTATTATCTCTCCATCTATCTCAATGAAATCAGGTTACCCACTATGCCAACAAGAGATGCTGCAGCAGCTGCAGGATCCCATGCAGCAAGGCTGCATCAACTATAAAATATAGAGCTGCAGTCCACAAGACTTTTAAGCCCACGACCCAGGGTCTTGCAGGAGGACTGAGAGACTACCCACAAGACCCTCCTCCCCCTCCCCCACCCCTCAGAATATTTACACAACATCAAGTTTGGACTACACATTGAGACGTTATGAAGAAAATATTACTGAATCCATCTTGGTTTGCGGTTTCCAAAAACTGTAGATAAATCTTTCAAAATCTGGAAAAAATTCTTTTGAGCCCCCACCAGAACTTTTTGTGACGCTCTTTTGGGTTCAGGCCCCATAGTGTGTGTACCATCGCAACAGGTATACATTCTCAGGCGGTGCCTACTGTGTACCATCGCAACAGGTATACATTTTCAGGCAGTGCCTACTGTGTGAAACTGAGCAGCACAAAGAATACAATCCTATAGGCAGCTTGACTGCAGGATGCTGCAGTCCTTGCTAAAATGCAGGTGCCTGCTAAAATGTTGGTGCCTGCCTAGATGTTGACACATTCACTGACATTCATCAAGGTTATCTGTCATCTGCCGCAAACTACTGGAAAATTGCCGAGGGGGCGTTTCAACTGTAACAGACACTCGACGAAAATTCATCGATCTAGAAAAAGTGCCGCCCTCAAATGTTTCTAAAACTGGGCCTTCAGTAATTATGTAAATAAAGAATTGCTTAAAACAGTTTCCACGTCAAATTTGCAAACACATTTTCTTTTGCCTTGATCATACCAAGAGGGGAGGAAGGGTATCTTTCTTAAAGTTTAATCAGTCTCAGTCACATCTCTGCATGTTACTGTTCCCAACAGTATCTGTTTATACCACCACTGGGAGAGTCCATTTTAGTTTCTTTGGTACAGCCAAAAGAGGTATCTGCTCCTGACATTACTTCACTTTAATTTGCACACAAAGAACAAAACACTTACAAACAATTTAAACAGGCAAAACTCATTGAGAGGGGGAATTTATCCAGCTTGTGAAACCACAAACAAACAACCACCAAAAATGCCAAGAAATATAGAAAAAAAGAAGGGAAGCAATTCAACCAAAATGAGTCACCTAGAATTTACGATACAAATTTTTCCGTACAGTACGAGGTTCATAGCAACGGTTCTTTTTTTCCCAGCATGCAACAAGTACATGCTAGCACTGTGACAAATAGATTTATCCAACACCCCCAATGATTGGACCCACACTGTCAAGTTTGTCTCTGGCCACATTTTAAAGCAGCTTTCTGAGTTGATATTAACCATACGTTACACAACGGTTAACATCTTGTTAGAACGTCTATTCATACTTCACTATTATTTTTTATTCCTTCTCAAACAATAAAAACTGGTAAACGGTATAAATTTCAAAATATGTTCAATTACAGGGAATGATTTATCCGGTTATCGCACTGCACGATGCCAGATGCAAAATGGGGGCAAATTGCTTATTCACTGCACTACACTATGCTCTGAATTTTTGGTTAGTAATCATTATTTATGGCAAAGTGTATGGAAAATGCATGGATTTGTCACTCAAAGAAGGTTGTGTCTTGGTTTGATTAACTGGAATCTAACTGGTATAACTAAAAAAATAACTAAGGTTAATATGGAAAATTGCCAAATGAACGCAAACAGCTGCTTTTCTTATCACAGAACACACATTCAATTTCCATTTTTCTTTTTAATTCAATTAGCTTGCAACAGGAGACACTTAAAGCAGCTGTGCAGACTTCTATTGATGAAATTGTGTATAAATCATGTGCTCAAAATGATAAAGTAACACATGAATTTGTCCCTTTCCTTCCCCAATTTTCCTCTTACCAAAGACCCTCCCCCTCCCTTTCCCCATGCCACCTAATTATTTCAAGCTGCCTGTATGTGTCTGGGCAAATGAAACTGCATTTGAAAATAAAATACAGAAAAAAAAAAGCCTTAAAGCTGCAGAGAACAGGTTTTTTTTTGGAACTGAAATAAAAACACAATCCACTTAGCGATACTCACCAATAAGATTATTACATTTCTGTGAGCATAAACAAACCAGGATTTGATATATATAAAACAAACTGAATTTATAGCTCTGTGTACTGACATTACTACAAAATATCATTATATCTAATAATATGCTCTGCACTAGTTAACAAGGTAATGAATCTAGTTTCTTAACCTTAGGCACCAATTCTCTATATAGTTTATGTATTAGGCTACCATTATTGGTATTACCTTTGTCAGAACCTTTCAAAAAGCAAACACAATTCTCTTTCAAGATGACACAATGTAACTTAGATATCTGTGTAACTTAGATATCTTTGACATAGAAAACCTGACTGCACTAACACTTTAAATAATCCCGTTGCTAAGCTTAGATTTATTCAATTGTGTCCAATTGTGGCCTAACAAAGGTACCGTTCCACAAAGCAGAACAAATAATATAATCCTTAAGTAGCTAGGCTTCATGCCACGCACACACACCACTTTGGCTTTGGTGAAATAAAGCTGATGTTGTGTGGTTAAGTTAAAAGAAACAAAAGACAAAGAATTTAATGACATTTAAACTAAGCCTAAAGCCCTGAGTTTTATATTCTTCATGAGCTGTACACAAATTGACCAAACACAGAGCTATGAGAATTAACAGCCTAGTTCAGGGGTTCTCACTAGAAGGGTCCACAGGACATATCCAGCTCCATGCCTAACATCATCAACCCCTGCTCCCACCCAACCCCCACCCCCTGCCTAATCTTGTACTTTAATGTTACAGTAGGTTGAACAGGTCTATGTAAGTTCTGAGGCTTGATCAGCCCACTGGCCTACCCCAAACATGCAACATTCAAACAATGTTCAATCTAGCTGGGTATGATGCGATTTAAGGTTCTCTCCAGCCATTTTGCTCCAGCCAATGTTTCCCTCCGGGACTAGCAGGAATATTTATCGAAAAACCCTCTCCTATTTGAACATCATTCAAGCTTCGCTAAACTTTGAGTGGGCTCTAGGCTCAGATTCCTCTACCCTGTGTTGAACGACATTCATGTCAGCGACAACAGCCTGGCTATGAAATATATCTAGTAACCATTGTTCCACTTTGTTTTTCTTTTTTTGGTGGGGGGGGTGGGTTTCTTATTGGATATAATGATGAATATTCACAGCTTGCCATGCTCAAAGCCCCCGAAAGTTGTAAACAAAACGTTGACAAATAAAATTTTAATGCCACTCTGCACGACTGAAAAGTATTAACAGTAAATTTGCTGCTTTTTCCGGATGAGCTGCAGCGAAGCTTATGAAACTTTGACACAAACACTGAAAATAATGTTGGAAAAAAAAAAAAACACAAAACTATCAAATCATTGTGAATGAAGGAAATGATTCATTTCACTTGGTTTACAAAACAGAAACCGTTTTAAAGGCATTTTTATGCACACTCAATATGACAAAGCTGCAGTAGCTGCAGCCAGGCTGATCAATATTGAACAATAAGAGTATTATTATCTCTTCAGACTTGCAGTCTGTGCCTATTGTGTGGAAGAATGAGGAGCACAATATGTTACAGCTGCAGTAGCTGCAGCCAGGCTGATCAATATTGAACAATAAGAGTATTATTATCTCTTCAGACTTGCAGTCTGTGCCTATTGTGTGAAAGAATGAGGAGCACAATACATTACAGCTGCAGTAGCTGTAGCCAGGCTGATCAATATTGAACAATAAGAGTATTATTATCTCTCCAGACTTGCAGTCTGTGCCTATTGTGTGGAAGAATGAGGAGCACAATAGATTACAGCTGCAGTGAAGCTGCAAATCACCCGAAGTATCTGACCAATTTTTCTTCGACACAATGTGGCCAAAATCAAATTGTCCCTACGGCTGCCCCGTCTGTCCCGAGGGGTGTATCACAACTTATACATACCGTGTCTCAGCTATCATCCCTCGTTACTCATCTACTTATACTTAATATAACATTCCCACTCTGTTTGGCAGATCATTGGTGTTAACCCAACAATTTGCTAGAAAGTTGAATAATGGTCACTCACATCCAGAGACTGCCTACAAGCATTTTACACTTATACCATCAATGGTACAATTTTACCCTTGAGTGAAATAAACTATTTTTACTAGGCCCTGGGAATCCAAAATATCTGGTAAAAATTTGGAGGATTTTCATCCCTCCCCCTTGCAACCCTCCCCAAGGAAAGTACTTTTTAAAACTTTTGAAGTAAATTCTAAGCCCTGTATAATAATTGGTGGTTACCATGGTGATATTTAAGTACCATCTATGCAGCTTCATCCTCAATCCTCTTTTCCAAATCTCTGAGCAAGGAAAGTAACACCACCAAGATGCTTATCCCACCTGACTGTGCCAGAGATGCTCACGAAACAGAATTTCATATATTGTATATAAGAGACTAGTTCTTATAAACTATAAATTTCATATTTACAGGTGGTTGAATGCCCACAGAGAAATGTCCTGTTTTTTTTAATATCCCATAAAATGCCACATTAAAATTTTTGTCACAGGAGAAGGTACATTCTTAAGTGTCCAGTCCAGCTGATGATAGGGTACACAAACTTCACTTTGCCTGACTAATCGTGAATTTTCAGCAGAGGCTATATGCAAGGGCAGTCTGGGGGGGGGGGGTTCAAAAGAGAACATGGTAGGGGGTGAGGTTAAAAGTGTGCTCAACTGATGGCAGACAGTAACTCAACAAGGAAGGCAAAGTAAATAAGAAATGAAGTATTGTTTGGTGGTGTCTGACTTCTGGATGAGACTGTGGCACTTGGGGTGAGTTGCAAAGCTACAAAATATCCAGCAAAAAACAAAAACACCTTTCTTAATCTAATGTGACCAATCAAGACGTTTTGTCATTTTTTGAAGTATTGTAGAACTTTTTTAAATTAAAGGAAATACAAATCCAACCGATATTATTGGTGTTTGTTTGTCATGAACAACTTCCACAAACAGCTAATAAATATATCTTATTCCACATTTGGGAGATAAGACAGATTTAATGTTTCTTCAAACACAAGCTAGAAGACTTGGTCAAGTCTAAATATTACATCATGGAGCCATTATGTGTGCCTTATCTTTCTTTCTGTAACGTTTCTCTTTACTTATTACAATGTAAAGTACAGTCTGCTATGGCCAAATGATTGGTTTCAGTATAATCACTGCTAACGTTTTACCTTAAAAATATTAAAATATTAAAAGATTAACACAGAGAAAGTAAAAACGTTTCAGATCCTAGTACTGCCACTTTGACATCAACACATCTACAAAATGTCCGCTCATGAAATCCACCTTTAAACTAATATATCTTCCAAACAGGGCAAGATTTTTCATAGAAGTTTTGGGAAATTTGCTCTTCACAGGGGAAAGGTCTGTCATAATAGCTAAAGATTGGGTTGGAGTCTCCTTTACAGCATATTCTAATGGTTAAAAAAAAAAAAATTGGTAGTAAAAAACACCTCGGTAGTCCTTTCGAGCTGCGGTCACGATTGTATTTTACAGGCGAATCAATGAAAAATTGTGGCAAAATTGTTATGAAAATTGGTATGGGAAATGTTTCTGAACTAATTTTCTTCCCTTTTCATCAACATTCAAAAATCATGCCACCCTTACACCATCCCACCTATACAAAAATAAAATATAAAAAAAATTAAAAAAATAAATAAATAAAGGGAACAAAAACAGCAATCTTGTTCATCTGGATGCAATAACATCTACGTTCACAAAGTAAGAAAATATTCCAGTCCTAACTTGAGAGACGGTACTCACCGGAGAGAGAGAAGCTTGAAGCGTGTAGATCTCTCTGTCCACGTTTTGTAGCAAAAGATGGATCCCCCTCAGACGCTATGGGGTTGATCCCACCTTTGCCGTTCATGGTGCCGTCCCCGGCACCTTCGTCGCCCTCTCTCAGTATCTTGAAGGGTTTGCGTACCTGAGTACGGTAAAAATTACAAAAACGACTGAAAGGACCTGAATTTCCATTGATGCAAAAAATCAACAGATGCTTAGAAAGCAGAAATATGTTAACTTTTCATCTGGATAATCACATGGTAATTTTCCTCTGCTGGAATATCCTCTTAAATACTCTGGATGAAACAAAGGGGGGCAGGTATGTAGTGACCAAACAGAACCCAGCTTATCCCGGATCAGTAACCAAACCCACTTTATCCCGGATCAGTAACCCAACCTACCCTATTTCGGATCAGTAACAAAACCCACCTCATCCCGGATCAGTAAACGAACAAAACTCATCCCGGATCAGTAAGCCAACCCACCTTATCCCGGATCAGTAACAGAACCCACCTCATCCCGGATCAGTAACCGAACCCACCTCATCCCGGATCAGTAACCGAACCCACCTCATCCCGGATCAGTAACCGAACCAACCTTATCACGGCACAGTAACAAAACCCACCTCATCCCGGATCAGTAACAAAACCCACCTCATCCCGGATCAGTAAACGAACCAACCTCATCCCGGATCAGTAACCGAACCCACCTCATCCCAGATCAGTAAACGAACCAACCCCGTCCCAGATCAGTAACCAAACCCACCTTATCCCGGATCAGTATCCTGCTGTACGCCTCTGCGGCATGAACTTCTCTTGGAATGTATCGACCTGCGCCCTGAGTCACATGAAACTGTTTACACAAAGGAAGAAACAGGAAAAAAAAAATTACAAATCTTACAAATACCAAAACATGCATATCACACACAGTGATTACTTGCAAACAACACCCTTGATGTTTAAATCTGGGAGATCCCCTCCTCCTTTTCTAAGGATGAGGAGGGTTAAATTGAAACACCAAGCCCCACAAGATGTGAGACTGCAGTTCTAAGGACTGTTTGCGATGACAGAATAATTTGAAGGTAACGTAAATTCAAAATGTTCTACCGCACTCACCTCACCATCTTCAAAGACCACTTTGCCTTGGGAAAGAACCAATTCTGGAACTCCATGGCACTCCATCCCCTCAAAGATGTTGAAGTCAACCGCCTACGAGAACCAAAAGAGCATTCCTCAATTTCTTAAAGTATTCTTTCTTTCATATTTAAAACAACTGGAAAAAAGATGGAAAGGGATGGTTCCCACTTTCTTAACTCATCTTGGGATTCTCCAGTTTATGGTAATCCCAATGCTGGTTACCTTAACACTTTGTGATAAATACTGCAACTTAACCACAACTCCAGAGGCACTTGTTTTGCTCACACCTCCCCCCTTTCCTTGACCCCCAAATCCCTCCCCTCCCCTCCCCTTGACCTCATTAACCCCTCCCCTATTCCTTGACCTCACTAACCCCTCCATTTTCCTTGACCTCATTAACCCCTCCCATATTCCTTGACCTCTCTAACCCCTCCATATTCCTTGACCTCATTAACCCCTCCCCTATTCCTTGACCTCTCTAACCCCTCCATTTTCCTTGACCTCATTAACCCCTCCCCTTTCCTTGACCTCTCTAACCCTCCCCTTTCCTTGACCTCTCTAACCCTGTCCTTGACCTCTCTAACCCCTCCCCTTTTCCTTGACCTCACTAACCCTCTCCCACTTTCCTCGAACTCACTAATCCCTCCCTCCTTTCTTTGACCTCACTAATCCCTCCCTCCTTTCTTTAATCCTTCCTTCCTGCATTCCTTCCTTCCCTCCTTTTCCCTGGTCCTTACCTGGTGATGGGTATCTTTGGAGATCACTCTGGTGGCATCGGGGTTAAAGATAACGATATCTGCATCAGAACCAGCCTGGATGACCCCCTTCTGTGGGTACATATTAAATATCTTGGCAGCATTTGTACTAGTGACAGCAACGAATCGGCATGCATCCATCATCCCGTTGTGCTGAAAATAACCAGAGAGGAGCAACAGATGTTAAGTGAATGTCCACCCAACCACAATCAACAGTTGGATTTGAAAACAAGTTTTTCACTGGTTGTCAGCTGTCAGTGCAGTGTGCAAAATGACAGAGAATGTCACTCCATTCTTCTTATATAAATTTGCATATATCCATATATATCATTCTTAAATCTTACAGGCCCATAAACAATGCATATTAGGTAAGACCTAACCACCCACCCCCTTTGCCCATGTCACTGACACATGATCTTCAACACTGTTAATGCCATAAACTTATGATGTAACTTTCCACACCATCTTCCCATAACACTGACATAAGATTTTTAACATTGTTTACACCATTAACACCATAAAATGTTGACGAATCTTACAATGTTCACCCTTGTTACTGACATACAATCTTTTATCTTCACATCGTTAACCAAGTTATAACCATAGACTGTTAAGATGACTTACCACACCCTTTTCCCATAACACTGACTTACCATCTTTAACACCATAAAATGTTGCAAAACTTACCACACCCTCCACCTATATTACTGACACACAATCTTTGAACTTGACACTGTTAACACCATAGCCTGTTAAGATAACTTACCACACCCTTTTCCCATATCGCTGACATAAGATCTTTTACACAGTTAACAACATAGCCTGTTAAGATGACTTACCACACCCTTTTCCCATAACACTGACATACGATCCTCAACACCGTTAACACCATAGCCTGTTAAGATAACTTACCACACCCTTTTCCCATATCGCTGACATAAGATCTTTTACACAGTTAACAACATAGCCTGTTAAGATGACTTACCACACCCTTTTCCCATATCACTGACATACGATCCTCAACACCGTTAAGACCATAGACAGTTAAGATGACTTACCACACCCTTTTCCCATATCGCTGACATACGATCTTTTACACAGTTAACACCACAGACTACTAAGATGACTTACCACACCCTTTTCCCATAACACTGACATACGATCCTCAACACCGTTAACACCATAGACAGTTAAGATGACTTACCACACCCTTTTCCCATATCGCTGACATAAGATCTTTTACACAGTTAACGCCATACACTGCTAAGATGACTTACCACACCCTTTTCCCATATCACTGACATACGATCCTCAACACCGTTAACACCGTTTGGTATCTTTGTGAAATCGTCCTTTCCCATAGCCTTCTGCTCCGAGTTAAAAGTACAGTTGTCTGTTCCGACGAGGTGAAGATCACCGCTGTAAAGAAAAACGACCTTACTTGACATACCGAAAAAACTGAATTATTACACACATTTTTTTAACCAGATTAATTATAAAATAATTAATTAACGATACAAATTTCCTTTGGGGTAAAGAGCCACTGATTCGAATCAAATTTTCTATCTTATTCAAAAACTCACCTATTCACAGATCTTAGCAAAAAGTATAATTTCTACAAAAAGAAAGTTCCTATTTGGTGAAATTCAGTAATACAGAGAATATCAAATTTATGCTAATGGACACATTCCAGTGGTATCACACATTGCTAGGATTAATCAAGATTATAGCTCTTGTAAGCTCTTGATGAACATTTGTTGTCAGGGCAACACACAGACCACCGACCGTGATCTTCTCCTCGGAAGAACCAAGAGACAGAATTGGTGCTATTCAGACAGACATATTTTTCGTCGGGTAAAAAGATATTGAAATAGGGTTTTCGGCCGACAAGCGTAGAACATTTTTCTCTTTAAATGTTTAGTGTGCCACATTGTCTGCCACAGGAATGTATTTCTTTACCCCAAGGACGATACACAAACACATCGCCTTCCGTTTATGAGGGAATGAATTTAATCAACAGAGTTTCATATCATTGTGATCGTCAGCCGCTCCAACTTTGTATGAAATGAATTATAATTAGCACCCTTTGTTGTTGGGATATAATTTATGCAAATATCTAAATCATTGCCGCCGCGTTTCCAATTTGCAGGGGGATCGACACAGACCCAGAAAAAGGTTGTTTCGTAGTCAACAACCAGAGTGAAATCTTGCCAAAAAAAAACTCACTTTGCTAGGCATTTCATGAGATATCCTGGAGTGCTGGGGTCAGTTTTGAGCGGGGGACTGAGGACGTAGGCAGCTGCATGGCCCCAGTCGTGGCTACAGTAGTGATTGCCATCGCAGGCTAGCGATGCAGCGATGGGTTCTCCGAATACGATTTTGCCTGCGAAAAAAAGTAACGAAAGAAAAGAGTGAAACTTCGGCAGGGTGGATCACCGTGTTTTTAACATATTTTAACATATGAAAGGTTCAAATCAAACACAGCACAATGTCAGAGTATTAATATACGAAAGTATTAATATGTTTTCATACAAATATAAAAGCATTGAGACGGTGTAAAAAAATTTGAGGAAAAGTATACAAATTCAACAGTAATAGGACAGTATTCAAAAGTACTAAGACCGTATTCAAAGGTACTAAGACCGTATTCAAAGGTTCTAAGACAGTATGTATCAGTATTGACACAATGTATGAAGGGACAGAGGTGAGCCATGTCCAACTCTATCCCACCACCCTCACCCATTCCCCCTAACCCTCCCTTCCCTAGCAGAACTGGGGGCAGCAGAAATGACACGTGCTGCCTATAAACTGCACTTTTTTCGATAATTTACAAACTGAACTACATTCACAGAAGAGTGTTATCAGGTTGATAAACAAAGACACTTAACAAATGTGTACCGCCACCACTACCAGTGGCTAATAGCATGACGGGATATTCAATATTGCGTTCTCAGGAATTTATTTTTTACTGCTGAAAATGTTTTTTCTCTTCCATTCTTTGTTCCTTATGTCCAACATTTCACACTGACCGTCTCTTCTTGCCTTGGCGATGGTATCAGCACAGGATTTGGCCATGACATGAACGATATACAGGGGGCAGTTGACTTGGTCAGCTAACATTATGGCACGATTTGTGGCTTCTTGCTCGACCTAAAAAATGAGAACGGTTAAGCGATTTTGATCAATGCCATCCCAATATACTCAGCATGCAAGATAATTATGGTGAAACTTGAAGAGAGAAATCCTTTCTCAAGTAAGGTGGCAAAGTGTCATAAGTTGGACGGCCATCTTTCCCCTAACAACAAATGGGCATTTTCACTTATTTTATGGGACATCCATCCATCAGGGTTGAGTTCCAACCACATTGCTCTCAATATATAAGATGAATCACAGGGTATTTAAATTTTGTTCTAAAGTGACCTCAGATGACCTTTCGTGTCCATCAAAAGCAACAGGAATCGTGTAACTGTTTCTTTAGTGCATTTCATATGTAAAACTTTCATAACATATTAAGATTTTGATCTCTTGTTTACATTCGACCTGTACTCCTGACATATATGACAATAATTGGTGATGTAAAATATCCATCCGCAACATCTTTCTTGGAATGCACTGTCCACATGCTGTCCACATACTACAAGTATGATTGCATTAATTCTTGTTTGCTAGACACAAGGAATCAGAGATCAGTTTCCATAGAAACAAATTGGCCTTACCTCTTCTGGTCTGCTCTGTAAATGTCCTTCTGGGCCAGTAATGCCCTGTGCTAGTAACTTTTTCTGGTTCTGTGGGAAAGAAAACAAATGACATTAGTTAAATTAAAATTCAATGAATTAAATAAAATTTCAATCAAGTTCTTTCCTCATCGCAACAATATCAAAAGTACAGGAAATATGTTATGATATGATCTCATTCGCATCGGAAAAAGAGTGAGCACATTCCACTTAATCTGAGTTATATTAGGATGCAAAATACTCTGAAAAAGATTCAAAGTAACCACTTACAAGCAAGTTAACTACAGCAACCCCCCTCCCCAACCCTATTTTGCCCCACCACTCTTTGCAAATTCTTTTGCACAAGCAGATATCAAGCATGTAAAGTCTGGGGCAAATATGGTGGAAGAACACCCTTCAAAGGATGTAACAATTTGGAACCTTCAGCAACCTAAGCATGGCTACAAAACCTAACATGCAGTATAGAAGAACTATCAAGCCAAAGGACATGTTTAATTTTAAGCAAATACACCAACTGTGCACCTCCTACTTAATGCCACCTTCTCCACCCCTCCCTCGCCATTCCAGCAATACAGTATATTAATAGCCCTGAATGATGAAAGGAGCAAATGCCTCCGTTGAAAACTTACCTCTGCAATGATGTCTCCATTTTCAGCATGCACTAAGGCAAGGGCGCCCTCTGCCTTCAGTTTCTTGCACGCCTGGATGAACTGTTAAGCAAAGAAATAAAGAAATGAACGTCGGGATTAGATGGTAAAAAATTCAACAAAAAAAAAGTACAATCATAACGAAGCTAGAGAGCGGCCCGGCTATTGAATTAAGAAGTGCAGAAGTGTCTTAATAATGTATGCTGCACCAGACAGTGAATGGTGTTACCCACTGTCAAAGAAATGAAGACAGGGAGAAACATCTGTAAGTTCACAGCCAATCAAGGTTGAGATTACAAACACATTATTTCTGTTCAAGTGTATGTGTACAGATGAGACGAATTGACCAATAATTAAAGAATTTTCGACAAAACAAAGCAACTATGGCCTAGTTTGGGATACTAAGCATTGAATTTCAGGAATCAAGTTGGGTGCACTAGCAAGCGAGCTATCCTAACGTGGAGTATAAATGGCCTGCCACCTATGTAGGCCTGAACAGCACAGACAGTTTTTAGTTAAAGCAAAATCTGTAATCCATAGCTCTTAAGACTTGTAAAGGTCTGCTATGAAACCTTCCTTTTCACATTCAATAACATACTTTTTTGTCACTAAATGGACCAACTAGATCACTCTTGTAAAAAAATACCCTCATAGTTGTCACTAGCTACAAAAGTATGACAAATAAGCAGAAGAAATAATTAAATAAATGTTCAACTAATTTTTACCAGCTAGGTCACGATTTTTAATCCTACTGGAAATGTCAAGTTTGAAACAATGAAGGATTTCGGTTTATGATTTGCATATTCTGCAGCACTTGGTGGGCTTCCACTAGCTGTGATTTTCAGAGTCATTTTCTCTATCACAGAATATTTAATATCTAACAAGAGTCTCTTCAAGTTCACTGAGCAATGCTCTCTATGAGGATTGGTCCAAGTTGATAGTATGTTATTTTCGTCCATCTCCAAACGACACCAAAACGACAAACGACACCATGGGAGGTCATAATCCTCAACACTTATTGTCGGTAGAGTCTTCCTCTAGATTTTATATTTCTGGTGTGCATATGGGAAACGGTCTTTTATTCTTTCAATGACTTAAAAACAACTGTTCACCATGGCTGCACTGCAGTGACAATGCATGGAGGGTGGGGGGGGGGTGTTGCCTTCACCCTGGACATTACCCAAGGAGCAGGAATGGGTAAACCATTGACACAAGTACTGTATAATTCTTGGGACACTCATAAAGAAGGAAATGGCTTGACCTACACAGAGCGCTTCATCTACGTATGATCATCACTTGGACGGCGTTTCAAATTAGTTTCAGTTCGCTTCCTTACCATTTGGAAATGCTAGATCTAAACAATAATGCCCTCAGCCTAGATTCTTGATACACACAGCAGACTAGGCTAAACAGTACTGTGTTAGGCAAGGCTGTACTGAAGCACATATTCTATGTATAATACAGTATCCTTTTCACACAACAATCTGACATACTTCTGGGCCACTTGACAATAGCTCCAGGATTAAAGTTGATAGCACGCATAGGTTGGATTGCCTGGTAAACATTACGGGTTCAATCTGGTTAGCCCTTGCTTGGTTTATACCCAGAAAAAAGACAATTGACAAGACAAAATATTTTATGGGTATCACATGATCTACGAAGTAACCAAAGCTTGTCTTCCTTATCTTAATCTTCCCGCTCTTATTGTGGAAGCTTATTCTTGCTGCAGCTGCTTCAGTAGCTAAAAAAAGAAAGACCCCTTTAGTTACAGTACTTCATAGATCACATCATACCTGGAAAATGACTGGGTTTTTTTTGTCAGGGTATAAACCAAGTGAGGGCTAACCAGGTTGAACTTGTACTGAAGCAGAGATGTAGGGACCAACTGTTTTTTAAAAAATTTTATATGACCTTGTAGGCTTTCAATGAAAGATCATTCATTACTCTAAGTCCATAACATACCAGCCAGATACAAACTGAAGATAATATTAGTTTACACAGTACATTGAAAACAGTGTCAAAACTTGTCCCCCATGACAAGTGTAAACACTGTGTGGAAATTATCTTGCCAGCGTTGATACGATGTTTAATTAACACAGCGTGAGACCACACAAGTCTGCCTTGTACATGTTAAACATTAAAACAATATTTAACCTTGTCATATCTGTTCCTCAAACGAAGCGAACACGGATTGTACAAGAGTACCGATGTGGGCAACGATAACACTTTAAAAGTAAGTAGTTTGTATAGATAACGCACAGTAGGAGATGATAATAAAACGGTGCCACCACTCAGCACAACTTTACAACCTAATCGGTCGATGAAAGTGTGAATTATCTATGACTTGCAGGCTGGGACAAGTTGTTTCATTAAGGAAATGCAAACACCCAACAACACTGGTCGAGATGTGATAGAGAAAATTTTGATGAAAAACGCTTGTCTTCCATTTGATAGATATTATAATGGGTTATCACAACCGCACCAGAGACTCGAGCAAGTCTAAAAATGATATCATCAAGCCACTTCAGTTTGAAATGTTTATGTGTCTGTTTACTTGCAAACTAGCTTACATTCCTGGACAGGTAAACGTTTTTTTTTTCAATTATACGGTATTGAAGTTTTTTGACGTGACCTAAAACCTGGCAGTGTTTTCATTTTTTAAAACAACTGTTTATAGTCAGCTTGAAGCTATGATAAGAATGAAGATCAGAAGTGAAAGGAATAACCAACAGAAAGTGAAACTTAGTATCTTCCTATTGGTGCTATGACATCACAGATTGACAAAATGGCCTCCCCCCCTACCATGTGACTTTTAGATATCTGCCAAATGAAACAAGAGGTGGAAGAGTTTTTCATGACACAACTTAAAAGATTTTAAGGTGAAGATGAGGGCTAGGTTTGTTTGTCCGTTAACACAAGAGAAGCAAGTTTGCTTCCTACTGTACTGTGTTTACTGTTAAACTAATATTAAAGCTTGTCAACAACCATCTCAGCACACGAACATAGTTTAATCATCTTTTGGCAATAATTAAAACACTTTGTTGATACTCGAATATATATAGATACAGGAGTGAACTTCTTCAGTAAATGTGGTGTGTTGTTGCAACATTGTAGCCTTATCACCCCTCACAGTAGCCACAGACTTGACTTATATCTTTGACAAGCTATTTAATTGAGACCACATTGAGACCACAATGTTTTGCTTGCTGTAAATTAATAATGTTAAAACAATATTTACCTTGGTTACATCTGTCTTCAAACAAAGCAAATAGCTTGAACAAGATTATTCGCACTACGATGAGAACAACATTATGTTGTGACCAAAGGGCATTGTGATCTGAGTTTTGAAGAATTTATGATGTCGACCCCTACACTTCCATAATTTTAATCATATGCAGCAAACTGCTAATCAAGATAATCTCAAAATTTACGCCTTTCTCACTGGGGTTTAGTCTAGGCATACTAATCTACGGTACAGGTATACGTACAATAAATAACAAACTAGATTCCCTTCAGAAATTTTACCAAAATCAACACAATTAAAGAAACATCAACTGTTACAGAAACATTGGTTACGTTGCCTTGGTAACAATCATAAACTAATTATTACCTTTAATACTCTCTGTGTACCAACGCTGCTATGCATGTTTGCATTTCTCTCTGAAGTTGGTTCATTTGATATGACATTTTCCTACGCTGGTCTGCGTGCATTTAGTAATTCCATTAAACCTCCTTGTGACTCAAGCACAAGTGAAGTCAACGACTCAAGCGAATAAAATGGCGTTCGTCTGTGATAACCCGCAGACTACGGGCGCAACCCAAATACGAGTCCCGAAAAAACTCCGGTGGGACGGAGGAATTTCTCCAGACGTCAGACACTTCATCTAGTTGTCTGAGCTTGCCTTTATGGAGACTCATGAAGTTAGATTTTAACATTACGTCTGTGGTCCATGGTCCAAGCTAGTTTTCATGAATTCTGATAGTTTGGGTTGCTGGATAGTGGCTCAGTCCTCAGAGAAGATCATGGATTATGGGACTAGAGGTTTGTGGATCCCTGCTCTAACATGACTCTTAACACCATGATATCTCCCCAAAACTGAGCACCAAGTTTATCTTAGCAGTTTTGGAGGGAGTTGCTTAGTGAAAAGTTTCATCAGCCCCCCCCCCCCCAAAAAAGATATGGCTCAATTTTGATTCTCCTTTTAATTCATAAAGCTCACCTCATGGTCGTTCACCATCATTACATCTTTGTAGGCCATGAACATCTTGAACGAGTTGACCCCTAGAGGAAGAGAAAGGAACACTTAAAACCATTGGTGGGTCCAAAGGGGGGGGGGAGATGGGGTGTGGGTGGGGGGAGTGGGACAAGTATCGGTAGATACCAAACTTACTACTGAAATAGCGGTGCATTAGAGAACATCTCCCCCCCCCATCCATTACCCAAAGCAGCAATAATATGTACTTTATCAAACTGCTTTATCCTTCTTAGTCACAGTATTACCACCAAGCCTTGACAGCTAAATGCTAATGTCTCTCTTTGCTCAGCCATATGTCGACACTGATTGCTCATGTAGTTTGTATTATAGAAGGCAAGAAGTAGCATCCACTCCACCATAAGCTCTGTTCATCTTGGCATTTTTTTTTGACAATTTACAATTAAACAGGAAGTCAATGATTTTGTAACTGTGTTTGTTAATTTCCTCTCTCTAGCAGTGAGGTAAAAAGTTAAAGGCATTGTACTCCAGCACAGGCAATGAAAAATGTTTTTAAATTTTTTTATAATTTAAATCTTACACTGCAATTTATGTCCATCCATTCTTTGTGTAGAGCTGTGATTAACTAGGGCCATGATAAGATCCCACCTTTAAAATAAAATCATGCCCCCTCCTCCCATCCCCATGAGTTAACACTATTACAATACTACCATAAATGACAGCTGTTGTCAATCTTACATTATCACTTTTATCTTCACCCAATAGACATACATGAAAGACAACCAAGACTGTTAAGTTTCAAGTGGAAAGTTATTTAAAAACGAAAGCAATTCAATGACCACATACTACTCATCTACCCATACCCATCTCCCTCCCTCCCATCCTCCTCTCCCCTTATATTAGTGATTCACAAATCCAAATGAGTAATGGTGGTCTCCAGGAGGTATTTGTCATATCGGTCCTATCCAGTTCCACAAAACCAGACAATGCTGTGAGTTTTAGCAGTGGTCGTCGCCATGGAATCACCAGCAGTAGCATATAGCTGTAACATGAGCTGATCGCCATGAGTTTGTCCGTAACTATCGAAGAAGAGATCGTTGGAAACGTCTGTCGGAATTTCCAAAGTCAGACCAACTATGTTGTGCACCTGAACCTCTATTTTCTCATAAAAATTTTCATTCGTAGAAATTGCACAAGTGGGACTTTTGAGTCGATCTTCCAGCACATCTTACATACAAATCCACCCATGCATTTTCATGCAATTCGGTGACCTAGATTCAGAGATTTATAAACAGATTAAAGCATATATTTAGGACCTATACGACAGCGTCCTCGGATAGACCGCAGGAGTGTGGAGATTAAGTAATTTCTCACCTTTTTCTTTGCACACGGTTTCAATTTCCTGTTCCACCTGTTCGCTCCACCAAGTGATGGCTACGTGCAGAGAGTAATCGCAACAGACTTTGGAATCGGCCTTGCCACGCCATTTTTCGTAAGCCTCCACCAGTGACTCACCCTTTAGGGGTATGCAGTGATCGACTGTAACGTTAGAGAAAGAGGGCATGAAGAAATGTTGTAATGTCAGAGTTCCACTTTCAACAAATTACGAATAAAAATGGGATATTTTACCAAAACAATCCGCAAAAACTGCTTCAAAGCAACAGGACTGCAGTACATGAAGGGGGGACTTTAGTGGCAGACAATTGTAATCATACATATTGGAGAGAAAGATGTTCCACAAATGTTAGTCAAAAATCCCATCTCAACATCTTTGTCCCTAACTCCAGACCAATTGAATGTAACCTGTTTTGAAATCAGCCAACGCTGCCCTCACTACAGTAAGTGAATCACAGCAGGCGGTCTGCGATTTCCTCCGACCAGTTGCTCTTCAAAGACTGAATATTTCAAGGAAATATTATTCTAATAAATTATGATATTGAATTTGAAAATATTTATATAACCTCGTCATACCAAATGCTTTTTAGGACGCAGTGTTTGACGGACAGATGCAGATGACTGCTAATCTTGCTAATACATCTGCTTCAGTGAACAAAATAGCTATTGAGAAAGGATTAAAAGTAATTATAAATTTTACTGCGCCTCTCTTACCTGTCTCCCAGTCAACATATGCACTTTCCCATGTACCTAAGCTACACCACTGGAACGATTTATCACTGCGCCCTCACTTTATATGCACCGCCCACACATACTCCTCCTTCTAAATCTACCATATCACATTTTGTTGATTGGTTGAAATTTTTCCATCATCTGGAACTGATTCTCTGTTGCCTTTGCAATGTATAAATATCCATTACAATTTACAATTTTTTGGGGGCTCGCAGGTTACAAAACATCTCTTAAAAGAATAATTAAGAAGAGTTACTTACTAATCATGGTTGTTCCACCAGCCAGGGCAGCCTTTGTCCCTTGGTAGAAGTCATCGATGGCTTGGGTGCCCATGAAGGGCAATTCCATGTGGGTGTGGGGATCAATCCCTCCCGGGATGATCAGTTTACCTGCAGCCTCAATGGTTCGGGCTCCCCCAGGGATTATCAGGTTTTCCCCAACTTGTCTGGAAGTGAATATGAAATAGGATAGGCCAATCAATGGTCTCAATGCTACTTAAAAGAACTGATTATAATAATGTTGGCAGATTTTATCCATACCTGCTACGACTGTACAGTTTTTTTTCATTTCTTCTGTCCCAGAGACAATCCCTCACAGGCGGCTGCAGTTATATACTGCGCCCATGCAGTGACAAGTTACCTCACAGGTACCCATTTAACCCCTGGGTGGAGAGAGGCAATTGAGATTAAGTGCCTTGACCAAGGACACAACATAATGAACTAGGGAGGAATCGAACCAGCAATCCTTGGATTACAGGGCAACAGATGCTTTATGTCAATTGCCTCTCTCTGGACACCCAGGGGTTATATGGGTACCTGTGAGGAAACTTGTCATTGGGCGCGGTATATAACTGCAGCCACCTGGAGGGATTGTCTCTGGGACAGGTTATCATTGACCAGGGGCAATATAATGTCTGTAAAGCGCTTTGAAACCTATTGCTGGTATAAAGCGCTATATAAGTAGAATATTATTATTATTATGTTTTCAGTCTTTTACTATTATCATTACTGGCAAAGCCAAACCTTGTTTCATTTTTTTTTTTGCGTGTTTTATTTAGTTTTGTTTCGTTACATTTAGTTTTGATAAAAGGAACACGACTGTCTTTACGTTTACTCATGTGCTCAGTCTTTTACTATTATCACTTCTGGCAAAGTCAAACCTTGTTTAGTTTTTTTTTGCGTGTATATTTAGTTTTGTTTGGTTTTGTTACATTTAGTTTTGATAAAAGGAACTCGACTGTCTTTACGTTACTCATGTGTTCAGTCTTTTACTATTATCATTACTGGCAAAGTCAAACCTCGTTTAATTTTGTTTTGATTTGTTTGTTTGTGTGTTTTGTTTTGTTTCGTTACATTTAGTTTAGATGAAATGAACTAGACTATCTTTATGATTACTCATGTGTTCAGTCTTTTACTATTATCACTTCTGGCAAAGCCAAACCTCGGCCGAATGATACGACAGATGAGTAAACGACCAATGGTGAGTCACATGACCTCCCTTGACAACACAATGATCCAAGTAACTGCGGTACTTACTTGATGACTCCATCCTCGATGTACACATCACTGTCGAAGGCTCGGTCGGCATTCACGATCTTGCCTCCTTTGATTAGAATTCTAGTCTGCGCAGTCTGAAGGTCAGTCAAAAAGAGAGAAATGAAAAGATGATAGAATAAGTGAGAAATACTGAACCCGACATACATCTCTAAATGTCTAATTTTATTTTATCAAATTAATATTCAAATAAAGGAAAAAGAAGGACAGAGAGAGGGAAAGAAAGAAATTATTATAATTCAACTTTAGGCAATATTTACATGTATACTACAGTAACACACCATTCTGGCTTTGATTCCCGGTCGCTGCATTGAACGACAGAAAATGCAAGCAAACAACTTTCATATTGCTTCATTTTATGTCTCATCACTTTTTGTGTAAAAACTAAAAAAATTGGGAAATGTTCCTAAATGGTTGCTTGCATTTTCAGTGGACTGAAGATGACAAGGAAATTCATGGCATTCAAACATTTTAAAATGCCACGACTCACTGAATTTCCGGCAAAGTTTCCTGTGTTCTTGTAAGATAATGTATTATTTCTCATTATGTTTTATGTTTATCTTACACACAGTGTCGCCTGAGTTTTGTTTTCATTGGGCACTTTTTACAAATCTAATTTATTATTATATTAATATGATTATTATTATAACACTAGGCCTACTACTCAGTAGTTTGACATTTTACTGAATGTCCCAAACTGTACAGCTTTGCTGTAGTATCAACAAAAAGGTGTTTTTTCCATTTTAAATTCTTGTTATCTGTAAAAGCTTTATAAACTATGTCTCTTACTTTCAGAGTTGAAGGTTATATGGTCATCATGTTACTCTCCTAAATATGTGATAAATGCCAACTAATGGTCGTTAATGTTCACACTCCAACTTTCCTTATTATCGCAATCCCCAATGAGATTTAAATCTCAATGAGAAAGTTTACTTGCTTAAACTTCAATACTTTGGACATCTTGGAATAATTTAAAGGGTGAGAAACCAAATATCTTCAATAAGACAAAATCCCAAGTAAAGGCAATTTAATGCAATCTTCCATGCATGTTTATCTCACCAAAAGTTTTTAACTTCAATACTTCTAAACATTGTGGAATCATTTCCAACTCCAGATGAGAAACTCATCAAAATTAAATATACAACTGCGGAACAAAATTTCAGCACAATTGACATATAGTACTACAGTATTTTGGCATCAATGCTGGTGACATTTTCAAAAATTCTGTACATTTTGAAGTCACATCTGTATGCATTTAATTACTCCTATATGTGTGCCTCATTCTGATCTTGAGCTGATCAAACATTTATCAGTCACACTTCTACATATATCTCAGCAATCCCTACAGATGATTGGTCTTTAATTAATGAGCAGACATGCCAGAGCTATGCACAGTGTTAAACACAGTAAACACTGCTGAACACATGTACTGTATGTATTTAGACATTTGTGCTGTACTGTACATATGTAGAGCATTGATTCCCTACACTGTACTGTGCCACCCAAGTAGCATCCTCAAACATAGCAGTGATGTGCATTGCCACATAGTGCAACAGTGGCCTTTTAACAGTTTGGTTATAATTTATGATGTTTGCTGTGAACATAATCTTGATTCCATGATGTATGCAGTTCAATACTGGTGACATTGGTGTGCAGGTTACTGTATGACTTGCTATAAGGTAGTAACTTGGCGTGAAATTTAAAAGGGTTAGCTTTAAAGTGGCCAATTCTGACAAAAATTATAAAATATCTAATTATAGGTATTTCCTAAGCACTGGTGATCTCCATCCATTTCTCAAAATTTACAGGTGGTGGAATAGGTAGTGGGAGGTGGTTGATGGGCTGGGGGATGGGGGGAGGTAGGGGAGGGGAAAAAGAAAGGGTGGGATTAGTGGGAGGAGGTTGATGGGATGGGGGATGGGGGATGGGGGAGAGGGCAAAATGAACGGGCGGTAGAATAGGAATTAGGTGTTGGTTAATGGGCTGGGGGATGGGTTGAAGAGGCTCAAATGTACAGGTGGCAGAATAGGTACTGGGAGGTGGTTGATGGGTTGGGGGATGGGAGGAGGAAGGAGAGGGGACAATGTACAGGTGGAATTATTGGGAGGTGGTTAATGGGCTGCTGTACATAGAGTACTGTACATCCGAATTAGCGTTGTGCGGTAGTCGGATTTCACACAACCGGTAGTGTTGCAACATGAATCCTGGTATCGTAACTACAACCGGTATTTCCTCAACTTTCATCTACGGTTCAAAGCACTTAGTTACGAGACTGTCAATGTCATACATTCAATATGCATAGCCTAGGCTATGTACATACTCTTACACGCACGTTTATAAAAAAATAAAAAAATAACACACTATATTAGGGCCTTTGTTTTTTTAACATACACTTCCAAAAAGAAAAGCACAAACCTTGAAAAAAGCAACCCACACCATCCTTCATTCATACTCGACGTACGATATTAGATTAACACTTTCGCACGTGGATTAAACTTGTAATCCGTACACAAACATAAATTGGGAGTTCCCCACTATTCCATGATATTGGAATAGGGCAACCCCTTCAAGTTCAAAAGTTAACAATGAAAAGTTTTTAACTATCAACAAATCACCACGTGTTTGGAACTTCAGACAATTAGAATGTAACATAGGGGCTACGTAAATACGGGATTATAAACTACATACATTAGAATAGTACAGATTTATTTATATCGTTAATCGGCTTTTGTTGACTCCAGAAAATATA
>JAIPMN010034567.1:0-11102 GCA_020650975.1 Apostichopus californicus
TCGTTTCTCATCATTTTAAACTCAGAAAGTATAAAACGTTTTGTAAACAGATAGGAAAATCCAGTGGCCTACTCAATAACTGCTATGAAGGAAAAACTTAGATCATCTATATTCAATCAATTGAAACATGTTTCTTTATCATTATTTATTGTAATTTGTTTATAAAGGTAGAAAAGGTTGATTGGTATTGTAACCATTATGCATACAACGCTTAGCCCCATAAATTTCTAAATTAAGGATTCACTATTTATTTAAAAACAAGGGACCCTTACAAACCAGTTTAGATTTCTGAGATACGATTCCCTTTCAGGGAAAGTTTCTCCAGCTTTGGAAAACCAACCTATGAATATGCTGCTAAAACGTTTGTTGTTGTCCACTTCAAATTTGATCAGTGATGGACAATTATAATGACTAGAGTTATGGAAATCTATATCGTTTGAGTTATAATCAATTGGGACAATGTAGCCTACCTGCAGGGTCATGGTATCAATTAATCCTCGTTATGTAATTGGAGATCAAATGTAGAATTTTTGAGTCGATGTAGATACCGAAAAGCCTCCCTGTCAATAAATTAAATGATGTTTTGTAATTCTGTGTTGTACATGAATAAATATTACTCGTTACCCGTCGGATGCAAAACGACTGAGGTACTAAAAGCATTCACGTAGACAGGATAGGATGGCAAGCGAAAGTACCGCTAAACATGCTGTACATACAAACAACATGTTTATGATGGTGGTTGTTATGAAAGTCAACGACAGATGTACACACAAACAACATGTTCATGAATCATGATGGTGGTTTTGTGTAAGTCAACGGAATATAACAAGGCACATCATTCCGAGTATAACATCAGCAGGTGGTGTTGCTTGATTTTGTGAAACCCACACCGTGTTACAGGTCAAAATGTCGAGTATCATTAAAATGATGCGGTTCTTGAAAAACAAAGAACAAAACCTCTTAAAAACTGTCAATTATGAACTAATTTGACTAGTTCCATTCTTGCTCAATAGTGATCCACGGAGATGTTCGCATTATCTGCAGTCCTTCGAGGAGTTGGTCTTTTTACGTCCTTTTTGACGGTTAACCAAATTCGACATTTTGAAAAGATTGATCACAGTGTTGATGTGAAGTAGCCTACATGTTTAAATTCTTCATGGTAAGGGAACTAACCGTACGAAGCTCAGTCTAGAGAGGACATGGGAAAAATAACGCCAATACTTATGTACGTAATAATACTACGTTCGTACGTTATATTTAATACGTACGTACGTGCTATTTTACTTTCACTACCTATGACGTAGCAGTACGTATACACTTTAAAAAAACAATTTGCATACATGCAAGCTACGTACATGTACTTACCGTATACTGTACTACATTACAACATAATAATACTGCTCGTTCGCTGTACCTCGCATGTATCAATCATTCAACCACAGAAGTCAAGCAATTAGTTTAACGATTGAACCGCGGACAAAAAATGCGGGAGACAGACAAAGGTACGTTCGTTTGACTAACACTATACATATATATGCAGACAATGCAGACAATGCAGACGACACTAAAGCGGTGCACATAATTAGAAACAGGATATTGCAACAGGATTTGTACAAACTGTCTGACTAGAGTCAGAAATGGTAGATGGGTTTCAACGTTGACAAATGTGCTGTTCTTCATTTTGGATGATGTAATAACCAACAAACTGAGTATTATCTCGATGAAAAAATACTAACAAGTATAAGGAAGAAGAAACTGATCTGGGAGAAATTATTCACAAATCACTCAAAAATTAGCAAACAATGTGAAGAAGCAGTAAAGAAGGCCAAATAAAGTAATACGAATGATAACAAGAAATTAACATCAGCAACTTTGATAGTGAACATGTTATCAACATATACAACTTGTAAGACCTAACATAGCTTATTGTATCCCAACATGGAAACCATATCTCAGGAAAGACATTAATCTGGCGGAAGTTTGGAGTCCAATGACGTATGACGAAGCCAGTGAAGGAGGTGAAACATCTAGAATATGAATTAGGAAATACTCAGTGTCTTAAATTTGACAAGACTGGAACAACGCTATACGAAGCAGGACCTAATCACTGTATATCATATCATGCATGGTAACATTGACACAAAGAAGTACTTCATTGTTTTTGGACAAGAAAATCACAAGAGGATACATGCTAAATATGTAGACCACAACAAGTACACTTATAATTTAGAGAGCATTTTTTTGTCAACAGAGTTGGAGAGTATGGAATAATATAGCAAAAGAAGTATTGCTAGCCAAGACACTGATTGGTTTCAAGAAAGGGATTGATGTCAGCAGGATTTTCAAGAGCTATTGAAGCTATCAATGTGTATGTGCCACACACAACTGTCCCTCAATGCAGAAGAATATGACATCCAGGTAAATCCAACTTAACTCCCGTCCTCACCTTTTTATTACTGGAGTTGCCTTACTTATTGGTCAGATGCATGCAGTTATTAAAGCTGTTTCCAGCAGGCTTTTTTTTTCATATTTAGTGCAACAGCAGGTACATAGTTATAGCATTAATTCAAAAGTGCTACGCGCAGGGGAATTCCCATTTAAATCCTATCGCTTACGTCATCCACAAATTCCCGTAGTCTTTGGTGTACATAGACGCTTTGATACCGCCTAATGCTGGTGTTAGGTCTGTGTTCTGTGACTTTATTACTGCAAAACAGTAAGAAAAGATCAGTAATGGGATGTTTCTTCTCAAAGGGTAGCGACCAGAGCGAAGGGAAGGAAGTAGAAGCCCCCAAGACTTTTAGCTGGTAATTTCAATCTGTTTACTGCTTTAGCTTGCTCCACATCTCTGTTCAATCAGTAATATATGATATTGTATACGGAGGGTAACTAATATTGCTCCTGTTACTAACTTAATGTTAGTGTTTTGCGGGTTGTATTAGATGTGGGCGCAACGTTACGAGCGCAATGTATGTTAGGATTCATTAGACGTGTGGTTTTCACAGTAGTTCAGTTATGCAAACCTCCAATCGCAACTTCTCAATAATTCGCAAAGAATATGCATATTTAAAAATCCGACTTGTTAAAAAAGTAAAAGTCCACTCGAGGCGAGCATGTGCTAGTGGTATATCCTGGTATAATATAGGCATGGGTTACATCAAGTCAGGAGAACTTGGACTTTAGGGAGTTTATGGAAAGCAACAATAAAAGTAAATATTATTGATGCCCTTACAGTTATGTATCAACTGACACCATGGTTATCATTGTGACATTATATAATTGCACCAATCTTCTGTCTTTGTTAAGCTAATAATTCATGATATGTTAATACCAAACCATCACCTAATATTTTTCATTTTAACATCCCTTCGTGATGTGCGTGGTTTCGCCCTGCCTAGACGTGTTGAAAATATTCATATATTGACGCGTAGGCAAAGAAGTTTACGCACGAACGTACGTACAGCATGCACATGAGCTAACAACTTTCTAACTAGTTTATATTTATCACGCATGCGTACGTTGACAGTGAAAATGAACTCCCACCATGTGTAACTGTTTTTTAACAGAGAATTGTGACACTTAATTACTGTTGGTTGGTGACCTCTGACGCAGTTAGTGCTAGTGACCCACCACATCGTGACATCTCGTCCAAATTAAAATAGTCAAACAAGAACTTAACAGTGCTCGTATGTTGTCTCTTAACAGTATTCTTATAACGTTCATTCGTTTCCATGCTCTTACAACTGTCTTCGTATGAATGATATAAAATACTCTGCTATCTTAGCGTGTAAAACATGTTGCTATGACCAGACGCTTCCACACGGCAAAGGTCAGCTTCACAAGAGTCGTTTATAAATAATAAACATCAGTTTGTAGGGTTACTGTCAGCTCACATGGTGATACAGAAAGTGCCACTCCCTCGTAAGAAAACAAATTGGGGTCTGGGGTTGAATGTACTAGCCACGTGCCCCTATGCTTCCAATGGTTATGATCCTGTGTACTGTTTATTTTTCACCACCATGCACTGAAAGGGGCAAACTTGGCTCTCTGATATGCCACGTAGTAGACAAGAGTTTGCAATATCAAAGTTAATATAGAACATAATATGAAAGAAACATTAGGTAATCATAATGGTTGGGTTTTACCTCTCTAAATATTTATTTTCCGCAGCAAAGTATTCCTTAATGTTGCAGTCACTTTTCTTCTGTTGATGATATGTAGTATTTTATTGGTCGAGATTGAGCACTTCAATCATCACTATACCTGTAGGAAATAAAACGTCGTGACATCTCACATTTTTTAACATCTCGGCATATCATTATATTTGAATTTAGGCGCAGTTACGCTGAAGCCAATGACTACAATTTATACCCCAAAATCTCAATTTAGAGTTATTTTTACAAAACTAAGAAATCCCGCTCCATTAGAAAACACACTCGCACGGTTGAATATGTTAATATATCCGAGAGATATCGTATACATTTGATATGAGACTTTTCGTAGACGACAAACATGGTATTAGGCCACCAAAAGAATAGGCACAAAAATTGGCCGAAATCACCTTTCTGGTTGAATACGTTTAACGTCTAAGTCATGGGAAAGAAAATCCATGACGATCACATAACCTTGTGCGCTTAAACGCCGATTTACGGAACGTTTATGGATCGAAACGATGCTAGCAGTCACAAGTGCGGCGGCCGTCTTTTTAATCCAACTTGTGTTAAGTCGATGAAGCTTAGATATGTACATTGAGTGTAGTAGGATTGGTAGATCAGACGTTATAAATGATCAGACAAGACTGTCTCAAACTTTTGCTGCACAATGTGACGTGAATACAAGTTATTTATGTCAACTAGTTGATTAAGATATACATAATTTGAAAACATCAACAGGAAACTGTTTTTTTTCTCTTTATATTCACTAGGGTATATATTTTATTCGAAGAATGGAACCTTATTAAGGCTATAATATGTGATAAACTGTCCCCTTAAAACAGGATTATCATAATAATCATAAAATAAGTAAATGAAAAACAATACAATAATATACATAGGCTTTGGTTCATCATACAATATATGAATAGAACTGAATGAGTGCAACATATGAAAGTATTTAGGATATCGATGTGGACTTGAGAAGACATTACAAGCTTTCTAACATACCAGGCTCCCCCAAGCTATTACAAAGTGGTACCAGTAATTCAAGTCAGTGAAATATCACTGGGAACACAGAAACTTGTCAATGCACAAAAAGTCTGAAGTTATGTAATTACCTCTCAATCAAATGTTAATGACTAGCTACAGTAAAATAGATCAACTGATGACGCTACAATAGCAATTCTGCAAATGTGGATAACTTCCCTAGCTCTTACAACCCCATTAAGTACACTGTTGTACTTTAATATATAAAAAAAAGTTGCAGTGAATGAAAAAAACTTCCATCATTTTGTCCTCTTACTGTATATCATCCAACCCCTCCAAGATAAAAAAAAAAATAGTAAAAAACTGGCCATAAAACTATACTCAATCTTTTTTTCTATATCCACATGTACATTATTAACGCAAGAATCAAGTAATCAACTCAACTTTCATCTTCGGATGTCTTCATATGAATGCATATATACAGTATGCTAATGTTACCAACAAAATTCAACTCTGCATTGTATAAAAAAGTGAAAAAAAATCAACACAACTCGAGTATATGCATACTGTCTGTAATGGGTTACAAATAAGCAATACAAAAGTCAAAAGCAACCTCAAAATCACTACAGGAAAAACAAACTTTATTTACTGTATTATCACATGACATTTTGACTTATCAAGTACTTCTGCATGACAGACAGGAAAAAGTTTCATACAAGAACACCATGGTTGTGTTTAATAGATCTTAGGGAATTTACTACCTACGACTTAAAAATACAAACCTAGTTTGACCTCTTCCGACCCGACGTAAGCCTTCAAGGAAGACTGCATACGTATATCAATATACATCCATCTTACATCAAATGACATATGGTCACTACCAAAAACAACAGGGTTATTTTTATCATATAAAACATGCACAGGCTACATCAGAAGTACTCTTGAGTTAATGTTCTCAAGACATCAACTTTTGACCTTCTCAACTGACCTGTAACCATTTATACATGTTTAATTTTAAATGCCTGGCCATAAAACACTGCTTAATGGCAGCTCCTTGGTTCACCAAGTCAAAATCTTAAAATACTTCACATAATTTCTTTTCAGAAATGTCCCCTTAAACTCCTCCCTTGTTTCGCGTACTGGCGAATGTGGAAAATGTTCGTTTTGAGAAATGCCTTGTTAAAGATTTCGCAGTTTTTTATGCACGTTTTTGCACTGAAGGAGACGACTTGTTTTAGTGATTTACTTGCAATGCTAACTATATAGATAAGGGTATGTGCTCCAAAAGAAATTGGAGCAAATTAATCATCCCTGTTGTTTCAATAACCTTTCAAATTCATTCGTCAGTACGCAAAACTAATGCGAACATTAAGGAAACAAAATTTGTCTATTCGTCTCACATTCGTCACTACGTATTACATAATTGTTAAGAAATTACCGCGTTAAGTATATTCGTCAACTTCTTTGTATGCTGTATTTAGTACTAATACACTTTATGCCTAATCGAAATAGTGTGAATGTGCCATCGGTGTATTAGACGCTTTTTTCGGAGGGTGGGGGGGGGAGGGTGGGTGGGGGAGGGAGATGGATACCTTAAACGGAATTCTTTTGAGCCAAGAGGGTAGAAATATCGGCCCAGTGTTTGTCGAAATATGACGAAAGTCGGTGATCAGCTGATTTAGAACATGTGTTGGCGTAGTCGTTCAATGACGTATCCAGGATATTTCCAGTGATGGCCGTCCTGTTGAAGGGGTCGAAGAGGACCTTTACCCCGTTCAGAAATGTTGCTCTCAGAAAGGGGGCTTTGATGCAAAATTTTCCTATCATCGATTTATGATTAGGATAAGTAAACATTTGGAAACATTTTTTAAAAGTGCCAATAAGGAACTCCTATTGGGGGGGGGGGGGTGTTTCTGCCGTGACGGAAGTGGTATGACTTGACTCTTACACTCACAACGGATAAAATAGAGGACAAACTTCTTCGGACATTTAGGGACTAGGCAGGGATCTCGTTGGATGGGATATCGGGAATTGAGGAGTGTTTCATCATCGATTTGGAAAGTAACAATACCAATTCTTCCAAGTAGACTGTGAAGACAATCCCGGCTACTGACATATTGAAAGTAGGAAAAATCAAACTTTCCCGCACTAGTTTATTTAGTGTCGAAATTCAACTCAAGTTGTAAACATATAAACTTCATCAGCAAGAACCATAATGGATATTAAGCAATTGTATGTGAAATCTTGCAACAAAAAGAGAGAGAAAAAAAACAGTAATACCCTTTCTTTTTAACATGTGGTATAGATTTTATATTGATTTACGGTGAAAGTAGCATATAGCCAAATATAAAATATTGCTGAACACTTAAATTGGTATTTAAAGTACCTAGTAAAAATTCAAATTCACTACAATTGGTAATATAAAATCTTGTAAAAATGTGTAAGAAAAATCGTTTAATGTCATTACGAATATCGTATTTGTCATTTATGTAAATGAATATCGTATTACGAATATCGTACTTGAAAGGAGCAAATCGCCAAACTTTAATTGGTATTTAAAGTACCTAGCAAAAATTCAAATTCACTACAATTTGTAATATAAAATCTTGTAAAAAAACGTGTAAGAAAAAATCGTTTAATGTCATTACGAATATCATATTACGAATATCGTATTTGAAAGGAGCAAGTAGCCAAATATAAAATACTGCTGAACACTTAAATTGGGATTTTAAGTACCCAGAAAAGTTTTAATTCACTGCAAATTGTAATGTAAAATCTTGTAAAAACGTGTATCTGAAGATCCTTCTAGTGTGGAAGCCCTTCAAAAAATGCTTTGTGCTCCGGATGAAAGATGACTGGTGTGTCACCAGAACAGAATGACAACAGATCATTGTACTTTGCTTCCGAAATCTTCGGTCTTTCGATGGCACGTACAAGTAGACCGCTTAGTGGATTGGATTTTCTGCGATTAAGGTCCAGGTTGATTGTTGAAAATCCTTCTTGTAGATGTGATGTCTTGTAAAAAAATTTTCCTGGGGAGACCTTCATCAGCTTTATGTACATGAACTTCGTCCAATCAATCACTTCTCCTTCTTCAGAGGTTCTAACTTTCAAGACCCTACGTTCTTGCGCCAGTTGTTTCCAGTCAGAAACGTCACTTGTTTGTAGCTCTTTGACATGATAAGGATTACGACTTGCCATACGTATTACAGTCGCAAGCTGGGTCGGCAAAATGGTGTCACCTACACGCTTTACAGCTCTCTCTACCACACTATGCATGCTGTCACCCTCATTCTGACCATGACCGGTTTCAAAGAAATTGAGTGTTATTGACGAAACATGTTTGGCTGTATCAAGAAAATGTGCCATCATTGTTGGCAAAACAGAGTTCTTATTTTGTCCACAACAACCATCGGAAAATAGTGCAATCTCAGTGACATCATTTTTATCACTTTCACAAAGAAAATGATACAAGTTGGAGGCAATTTCATTTGCACCCCTGCGTGCAATGCCTTCATGTCAAAAGTAACAGAAACCTCTCATACGGTGAATTTCACAAATTGTAAAATTATAACAAGCCAACTTTCTCTTGTAAAAGAGTTCCCCCCTGAGGGACTTTGGTACATACAATACCTGTTGTAAATCAAAGCTTGCAACAAGAAATTTGGAATCATCTTTTGCTTTTGACTTTAGTATCTCTTTGAGCTGCCTCACTGCTTTCTTCTCCGCAATGTGCATTTCATATTTTGTCTGTATCTTGACTTTTTCTGCGTTATTTCCTCTTTTATATGTGTCACACAATCCGCACATGTCTTTTTTTGCTACGTGAAATTTCAGTTTCTGAGAATGAAAAACGGATCTGTAGAGTGACTCTGATGCTTTTTCTCGGCCACTTTGTGAGCACTCCTGTTCATACAGACGGTACATAGTAGTCAGTGTCAGCTCAGCTGATAGATACTGGAATGACGTTTTCTTTCCATTTTTGGGAACCTGTTGATGTGAATTTCAATCTCTCTTCGAAGTCTTTTATCTCTAGAAATCCTCGCTTTTTGTCGACCTCCCCTCCTTTCAGGTCCAAGATGCCCGTGCTCTTGGATTTTTTGGACAGTTCTGACTTGGCGCTCGCTTATGCCAACAGTCCCAAACAACATTACCCTACATACTGGTAATAGTTCCAAATCCTCTCCTGGGAGTGAATACGAAAAATTGAAATGCTTTCGACTATTAGGATCAAGATGGTTGTTTGGTGTTGTGGTAATATGTTGTTTTATCCAATGCCGTTGGTTCCCTAAATCTCCAAGGTCATAATAGGCATCAAGAATCACTTGTCTTTGTAATTCTGTGAATTGGTTGCAACAGAAACCCCTTTTTACACAATAACAACTACTACACCGGACACCTAACCGTCTCCTCGAGGGCATATGCTTACCACTTTTGGGATTTATGTAAGGTCTACCTCGATTTCGGTTTTCTTTCGCCAGTACTTTGATATCTACTTCCTTTGGCAAAGGAATCACATTTTCCTTTTCTAGACCATCAACTAGGAATGACTCAGGATAAGCATTCCTATCTGAGTCATCAAAAATAGTGGTTATTTCAGAATTTTCAACTGACGAAGTTGTATCATGAAATGAACAGGTGCTTAAAAAAATTTCACCACTGGTATGAGTCTCACAGGGTAAATTCATTACAGAGTGATCATAGGACAAAAAAGCCAAGCATTTCGTGCATGCTGAAAAAACTTCATTCTTACAGTTAAGATGTTCACATGTTTCTTGATAAATGCTGCAAGGTAGATCCTGGGTGTCCTGGTTTAGTGATTCCTTGATGACTTTCTCTGACATAGAGCACTCTGTTGTAGGTGGCAGACGCATTTCTTCATTTTCTGTTTCTGTATTTACGTTCCCTATGAGTGCAACAAAGGGATGTCATCATCTTCAACAACTGGATTTTCATTTTCGTGAGCCAGTATAACTCCCTCCCACCACATATTCTGTGGTCCCCACCACATTCGAACAGTGGCCCCAATGGTTGGTTTTTCTCTCCCCAATGCATCAAGCTCACTCCAGGTGACAACATTCTGGCTACCATCATTCCACTTGACAAGAACATCAATCTGATCTGTCTGTTGAGAAAAAATAATCATCATTTACTAGGTCTGAGGATAAAATAAAAACTGCAATGGAACGTCATACTTCAACATATTGATGTGACCACTTACACATGAAGAAAGAATATACATAATAAGACCTTGGTGAGATAATATCCCTATGTCATTCCCAGGTGTTTGAGATATTCACCTTTATAATATGTTCTACGATGCTTCTTGGTTCAGTCCTAGAGGTTAAGTTTACTCCTGTTTTATAAATTCTAATAACTTCATCAAAACTATAGTTGTTGACACAGTGTATCACCGTGTAGTTAACTAGTGACCAAAGTGAAGATGCTCTGCCAGGGCTACTAAAAAAGTGTAGATGACTGCCTCAGTTCTATCGAGCTGAAACCAAATGCGCAACACGATGTAAAAATAGGGGCCATTTTACATCAAAGTGGCTATTCTTACGACGAGTCGTAAAAATAATTTCCGATTACGCATGCGCAGTTGCTATTTTCTCAACCAGGAGTACTATTCTTACAACCATGAGTAACAATAATTTCCGGTTAGGGATAGAGTTAGGGTTAGGATTAGGGTTTAAGGTTAGGGTTAGGGTTACCCCTACTACACGCGCAGTTGCTTTATTTACTTTACTGCGCATGAATTCGCCGATGTCGTAAGAATAGTTTATAGATAATTGTTACGACTAGTTGTAAGAATAGCCACGGCCATTTTACATCACTAGATACTCACTGAGTGATTTTTGAGTTCCAGGACATGTTGCCATTATGACTGCACTCCGAAATAACATGTGCGAGCAGCAAGTAGCCTACACAAAACTGGACCTATTGAATTTCATTATTTCT